>CM055267.1:64432283-64628759 GCA_029237695.1 Conchocele bisecta
GTTTTTATTAATTGAATTAAATTTTTCTATGAAATAACACTTACTAGATAACGCTATCGCCCTATCTCCGCTAAATTCCATTTTGAAAAATCCTGGTTCTCTATTACTCCATTTATCCCAAGCCAACCATTTCTTTTTTTCTTTTTCAAACTCGTCTAGTAAGTTAGGTCTAATCAATTCCTCTATCGTTTTTTATTTTCCACTAACTCCTATATACATACTATCCGTGTCCATCTGTATTAATTCGAAGTCTTCTCTTTTTACGTATTTGTCTAGAAATTCGTAGTAAAATTCCAACATTCTCAATTTAGCTAGTTGATAAACCGCTATTCCACAATGGAATGGTCTCTTTACTGAGCACCGGGGTTTTCTTGAAGATATTTTGTACGCATCTCCTATCTCTTCCAAATCGTCAAAATATGCGGATCTTAATGCATTTGTCAACACAGGTTTCGTCTCGCGTATATGTCGTATTTAAATGTCTCTACCGTTGCCTCATATTTTTCCGCAACACGAGTTTCCTAATAATTTCATTATGTCGGCCACGGTTTCTTATTCGGTTCTACATCCCCCGTTCGTCTTGCGGCTGTAACTTCTTTTTAGCGAACCATTCGAAGGGTTTACCACTAATATATCTATAACACGATGAACTCCCGTTATTTCTAGGCCGTGTTTTAAATACCATTTCAACAGTGGCGCGTACAGCAATACTTTACTGGCCGACATAGATCCCACCAATTTTCTTCCGTTTCCTCTAGTTCGGCCAGTATCTGTTAAATATTTTAACATGTGCGCGGGAACTTCATCAACCTCTACTTCTCTGTTTATAAAAAGTGGAGACATTTCGGAAAACTTATCTTTTAAGTTGTGTGGAACTTCTATCTTCTATATCCACCTCCGCAAACCCAAACCAGTCTCCGGATAAAACTCTTTTACTAAACTTTTTAATAAGTTTAGGATTATGTGGGTTATTTATATGATGTATAGTTTCTTTCCCACACGGCATCTCTTTATTTAACGTAGATAAATATAACGCGTTTGCGTCGTACCCTAAAACAGCCTCGCAAGGTTTGGAACCCACTCTAAGAAATATTTGAAAACACGGCTTTCCGCATATCGCGTAAATACTATCGATGGACCACCAACTAGAGCGTCTTTCATCATTTTGTATGTTTCTTCTTTCGGTGCGCATAGAGCATCCTCCGGTATAATCGTCTTTGAAGTTTTTGTTCTTTAATGGTTCCTCTCAATAAATATTGTATAGCCACACCCGGTAGTGTTACCGCGTCTTGGAAAATATCTACACCCCTGTGTTTATAAAATTCACACATTTTTCCCACAGCTTCTAGGAACGGTGCTACATCTAAATCGTTATAATATTTCAACCAATCTCTGAAAGTTTTCATATTATTTTCTTCGAAAATTCTACGACATTTACTTAATTCTGTTTCGTCTAGTAACATTTTTCCCAGATAGTTTGGAATACCAATTCTCTATATCCGGTAGTCCCGGGTAATCCAGCTTGTCTGTAGAATCGAACCACTCGTAAGGAAAGAAAGATTTCTGTCCTTTGCAGTCGTAGGCTTTTACCCAACTATCGTAACTTACACGGGTCCTAGGTAAAGTATTACATCAAGAAATCTAAACTCCAGAGTAAATAGAATATTGTCGCGCTTCGCCCTTTTTCCGACCATTACTTTCTTCGTTGTTGATGACAGTTCGCCTACTAAATATTTCTTTATTAAGTTTATATCGTACTTACTGCTGTTAAAACCTATAACCGGTACTTGCTCTATCACTGTTCGATCTGGGCGATTTGTTTTTCGCGTAAATATTCCGTATTAAATTCGTATCTTGACCATACTTCTTCTCTTATAGCTTTTCCCCTGACTTTCAAATCTTCTACGAATTTTTCTATAAGTTTTGCGGGATCTTTATCACAAATATGAGTTACCGTTCCTGAGAAATTATCTCCTATACTAACGCTTACCGGAACGTGCTCAGCTTCATACTCTAAACTATTACCGGTAGTTTCAACTTCTGGCTGGAGATACGCCTCAAAATCGTATACTATCTGATATGGATAAAGAGTAGTGTCGCAACCGATCTTTATATCTCTACCCGTTCTTCGAAATTTGCATTCCCACATAACTACTAGGTTGAATTCTTTGCTTCTAATAAATTTATCTCTTCTCATTGTGGATGCGCGTTCTTCTTTTTTATGCTTTGCAAGAATCTCACACCCGTGCCAGTAACAGCCGTGATATTGATATACGGTATTGGTTTCTGGACAGTATCCATCTACCGGAGCTCCTAAAATCCATCTTTCACCTCCGTGTCCGCACTGTTCGTGGTGAATGTGAATTCCCTCGCGCTTTTCCACAGAGTACATCCAATCGATCGCGCCATAACTGTTAGAACCTTTTGGGTAGAACGCTTTCTCGAACGACGAACGCGGGCGCTCTAAATAATTACCATCACATTTACTTTTGTCTCACCTCTCATACATGTTGGTCCGTGTCTCTTCATATTACTCGCTTTCGTGAATTTCTGTTTGCAATTATTGCAGGCGTAAATTTTAGATAGGTTTTTAAGGTTTTTTATCAGAAATGCGTGATTATTAAACAGTCCTATTGTCATTGGTTTATTACCTATTGCATCATAGTGCGCTGGTACCTTTTTCAACCACCATACGTCACATTTGGTGGGTTGATATACTTCTATACCAATTTTAAACAAGAGGGCCATGATGGCCCTAATTCGCTCACCTGACTCCATGAACACCAGAGGAGAATGTGACATTGAGTTCATGTGTTTTAAAAAAATTGTGCTATTTTTAGATGGCGGTCATCTTGGATTAAGTGATGACTCTCATTTTACAAAATCTGAAAATGCTTCACCCAGCATCGGCCATGTGGTTCCTGAGAAAAAGACGTTAAAAATCTTGAATAAATGGACCTTTTGGTGGCCATCATGGATGACATAATCATCCGATTCCGACAAATATTGCACCAGAGTGATCGCCTCATTGATACCTTCAATTTGATATATGACATGACCATATTCAGTCAAAAATAAAATTTGACCCCAATTTGACCCCGCGGGCCACGCCCATTTTTGACCCCGGGGTCACCATTTTAACAACTTTCAAAGGGCAATGTACATCGATCATTCCTACCAAGTTTCGTCGAAATCGGCTAGCGGTTCATGAGAAGAAGATTTTTAAGAATTTATGCATATTTTTAGATGGCGGCCATCTTGGATTAGCGATGACCTCCATTTTAACAAAATCTGAAAAGGCTTCACCCATGGACCATAACATTTTAAGTTTGACTACCATGGGCCAAGCGGTTCATGTGAAGAAGAATTTTGAAATCTCCAATAAAAGAACGACCTTTTGACATTTCGGCGGCCATCTTGGATGACATAACAATCCGATTTGTACAAAAAATGTACCAGAGTGATCGCTCATTGATACCTTCGATTTGATATATAACTTGACCATATTCGGTCAAAAATAAAATTTGACCCCACGGCCACGCCATTTTTGACCCGGGGTCACCATTTTAACAACTTTGAAAGAGCATTGTACATCGATCATTCCTACCAAGTTTCGTCGAAATCCGGCTAGCGGTTCATGAGAAGAAGATTTTTTAAGAATTTATGCTATTTTTAGACGGCGGCCATATTGGATTAGCGATGACCTCCATTTTAACAAATCTGAAAAGGCTTCACACAGGACCACAACTTTTAAGTTTGGCTACCATGGGCCAAGCGGTTCATGTGAAGAAGAATTTTGAAATCTCTAATAAAAGAACGACCTTTTGACCTTTCGGCGGCCATCTTGGATGACATAACAATCCGATTTCGACAGAAAATGCACCAGAGTGATCGCCTCATTGATACCTTCAATTTGATATATGACATGACCATATTCGGTCAAAAATAAAATTTGACCCCAATTTGACCCCACGGGCCACGCCCATTTTTGACCCCGGGGTCACCATTTTAACAACTTTGAAAGAGCAATGTACATCGATCATTCCTACCAAGTTTCGTCGAAATCCGGCAAGCGGTTCATGAGAAGAAGATTTTTTAAGAATTTATGCTATTTTTAGACGGCGGCCATCTTGGATTAGCGATGACCTCCATTTTAACAAATCTGAAAAGGCTTCACCCATGGACCATAACTTTTAAGTTTGGCTACCATGGGCCAAGCGGTTCATGTGAAGAAGAATTTTGAAATCTCTAATAAAAGAACGACCTTTTGACCTTTCGGCGGCCATCTTGGATGACATAACAATCCGATTTCGACAGAAAATGCACCAGAGTGATCGCCTCATTGATACCTTCAATTTGATATATGACAGACCATATTCGTGAAAAATAAAATTTGACCCCAATTTGACACGGGTCACACCCATTTTTGACCCCGGGGTCACCATTTTAACAAACTTTGAAAGAGCATGTACATCGATCATTCCTACCAGTTTCGTCGAAATCGGCTAGCGGTTCATGAGAAGAAGATTTTCAAGAATTTATGCTATTTTTAGACGGAGGCCATCTTGGATTAGCGATGACCTCCATTTTAACAAATCTGGAAAAGGCTTCACCCATGGACCATAACTTTTAAGTTTGGCTACCAGGGCCAAGCGGTTCATGTGAAGAAGAATTTTGAAATCTCTAATAAAAAAACGACCTTTTGACCTTTCGGTGGCCATCTTGGATGACATAACAATCCGATTTCGACAAAAAATGCACCAGAGTGATCGCTCATTGATACCTTCAATTTGATATATGAAATGACCATATTCAGTCAAAAATAAAATTGGACCCCAATTTGACCCCACGGGCCACGCCCATTTTTAACTCCAGGGTCACCATTTTAACAACTTTGAAAGAGCAATGTACATCGATCATTCCTACCAAGTTTTGTCGAAATCCGGTTGGCGGTTCTTGAGAAGAAGATTTAAAAAGAATTTGTGCTATTTTTAGACGGTGGCCATCTTGGATTACGTAATGACGTCATTTTAACAATTTTGTAATCCCCCTACCTAAGGACCATGACCATGAAGTTTGGTGACCATAGGCCCAATGGTTACCGAGGAGAAGACGTTTGAAAATGTTCACGGACGATGGACACATTGCGGTAACAATAGCTCACATGAGCTTCGCTCAGGTGAGCTAAAAACTCTTCAACCTTTTTCAGATCGGAAAAAGGAATTGGTGAAACCACATTACTACCGAAATATTGCTTACTAAGTTCTTTCGCTTTTTCCGTACATCTGTCAGGTCTGATCTTTTTATCAAGGTGCATAGCTAAACACCTGAACAGACAAAGGTCGTCATTATACTTATCTAAAGAATACATACCTTTTCTATTCCTCAACCATTCTGGAAGTTCTCCTCCCGCCGCTTCTTTGGATTGTAGTCCCAAATCTATTACCCTACTACCCTGTATTAACTTTACAAAAACCTCTACCATCTTACAAACTTCCACTTTGTATTCGGTCTGTCTATTTTATCGGACATTATTCGTGTTTGCTCCTTATCTGACAACAATTTTTTAACGGTTTTCATTGATGATAGTGGTTCGCTACCACCGAGATTTTTGTGAAATATTATAGTTTTAGGTTTTACATTTTTAGTTTCCTCCATATGTTCTAGCTTGTAAGAATATGAATATCTCAAATAAAAATTTGTTGTTAGGTACTGAGCGAGTTTATCGGACATGCGTTCAGACTCGTTGATGTCAATGTTTTTACGAAAGGATAATGTAACTACCCGTCTTCCCTTTTCTACCTTTTCCAACGTTTCATCGTGAGCCCCCAATATTTCTTCACCTTTTTCCACTATCGCGCGAACGATAGATTTTTTCTTATTATCTGTGCGTGTTACACTTCCTTCCGCAATAGTTGAGAGTGAGAGGTCTTTAAAGGCTCCTCGTTTGTGGGCGCGGGTAAACCGCTTATAAAACGCCTCATTCTTTGTGGAGTTTATAAGATTTGTCAACCCCCTAACTCTCAACCGTTTACTATAAGTAATCCCTAGAGATTCGGCTTCTCTTCTCAAACTTTCGATTTCTGGCGTTATTTTCTGTAATATAACCTATGAAATTTATATATTCAATTGGATGTGAAAAATTTACACATGATGTTTTTTCATGTCCAATTAAACATAAACATATACATATATATACAAAAAAAAATGGAGTGTGCTACTTGTTGTAAGACTTTTGCTTGTAAAGACTTTCTACGAAGACATATATCGAGACGTAGAAAGTTTCCTTGTGTCGCCCCGCAATTTCAATGCCCCAGATGCCTTTGTAAGTTCGTTAGTGCCCAAACTCTTTGTAGACATAAGCAACTGCGCTGCCCTGTGGCTAAAGGTGAACGCGTTAAGACTAGAAGCTGTAGAAATTAGTTGCTGATCTGCGAAATAAATTAGCTATAGTGGAGGAGGAAAATGCCGTGTTGGAAAAGAAACCATCACTCGCGGACGCATTGAAATTGCATTAATGATTTCTTCTAATAATTTTCCAATTTCTTCGTTAAAAGCGATATCGAACCGTAAACGAATCGTTGATTTTAAACGGTTTTATAATAATATCATTTTGATAATGTTTCGGTAGTTTGTCTCCGATCCTATTTAGTCGCTTCATTTCGCGAATTTGATCCTTGTACCCGCGACACAACTGCGGTATAATATTGTAAATGCAACGTTTTTATCGGAGCGTAATAAATTACGTTGATATTTCATGTATTCTATATTGCATATTACTCTCATTTTAAAGTGTTTTAATGTTGTAGAAACACCGTAATATTCTTTAACAGCGTTATAAGATTCCATATGTTTGCGTATTATATCATCCATTTTGTTATAATATTTTTGTTATAACCTATTAAATTTATCTGTTCAATTGAAAATAACATGATGTATTTATGACACCAATTGTCACGTTTTTGTGTTCGTGACCAGTTTGTGCTATTGGACGAAACGGTGTTTTTCGGGGGGGCGGTGGAGTAGTATATAGGGTGGAGAAATGATACCACCGTAGGTGGTATCATTTTGACTCCCTATATACTACTTCTGGATCTACATGTTTTGCCAATACCACTAAACAGGCCTGTGGTGTTGAAAGGGTTGACCTGCCCATGACCCTTAATATAGAAGAATCCCCAATTGACTTGAAGAAGCCAAACTCTGAAGTTGTTCGTTTGGGTCTGAGACCTATATGTATGCACAACACTGGCAGGGTATGCATTCAACACACAAGTTTAACAATGAAAATGAGTTTGGTAAGCAAACGAAGATGTAGAAAGGTAGAGAAAGATGCAATGAACGTCACATGATATGTCGCCTTCAGTAGCCTATTTCACGAACATTACAACAGCATATTCATGAAATAGGCCACAGGTAATGCTTTATACAGAATGTGCAATTATACTGTGGTTTTGGCATGGACTTGTTTATGTTAAAACTACTTGCACTGCGATAAGGCCTTTTTTTTAATTACTTGGTTTACTGATCTGCCGCACCTAATTTTGCCGATTTAGAAAAAAATTAAAATTGGCATCTACAGCACTTATCTTTATTTAAGTTTCATTAATAAATAGTCATGTGTGGGGTGTGATATATTTCTCAACAACAAAACATGAGAATTGTCTCGCGTTTTCGAGATCTTGCCTTCTGCTATTGAAAATAAGTTTGGCTCCAACTCTATTCTGTCTGAAAATTCGGGTTTGTTTTGCTCATACATGTGTCAAAAGCATGCATGTTGAAATTGCGCATGCGTTGTGTGTAGACCATAGTTCCAACAGTCGTGCGAGATCGAGAATCAAAAACGCGCTAGGCGCATCTATATCCATGCTAGTTATTCCACATCAGCCCAATGGAGAGCGGCGCATTGCCAAATGAGACGTATGTTGTTATACACGCTTGTCCCACTGTCATGCAGTGGAATTGGTATCAACGTATTAGTTCGTTCCACCGTGTGATCGAGTAGCAATTCTGAGGTACGCAGTTTTTAATAATCTATCGCCATATGGTAGTATTGTACATGTAATATCGTGATATCGTAGTATGTACTCGATAGCGATATTATGATGGCCTAAATGGAACACCGTAGTGGAGGGTAAAACATTGGGTGTGTCAATGCCTACGATGTGATACAGTTAAAAATTATATCTAAAATCAATTGTCGGTTCGCCCCTCCCAACTTGAACCCCAGACAATGTCGCTGCCCTTGACATGCAATGGGCCTCACTATCGTCGGAACAAGCTGTGCCCGAGAGTCGTCCACCGCACATACAGCGTGGATACATAAATAAATAAATAATACTCCCGTTTTAAACGTGCGTATAAAACATATGCCGTCGTACACCCACCCCCACCCCCCACAACTAGCACACTTGCGACATATCATTTTCGGTCTAGGTGCACACCTGATGGTGTTTACAATCATCTGTTGGTAATCTAGTTTCACGTGCAAAGTGTGACTAGAATTCGGCAGGAACAAACGTATCTCAACCACGCTATGTAGTCGCTCACGTCATCGCATCGCCAATAAATTGATATTTACCATTAATAGCTTGACATAGTGCATTTTCATATGTGTTTGATCTCTTGATAAAGCAAGATTTGGCAGCACATGATAATCATCTCCAAAGATGATTCTCCTATTTTGTAAAAATATGGTTTTGTAAAGAAATACCAATGTATTCAAATTTTCTTTTCACATTTGTTCATTTCTTAATACAATAGGTTTGGAAACACCAGAGAATCGTCTCCTTCGACGATTCTAATGTTTTGTCAAAAAAAAAAAACATACATGTATTGATGATTTTTGTCACATTTGATTGCTTTCTTAATAATAACACATGTTTTGACAGCACATGAGATTTATATTTTGTACGAATAATAGCATTATTGTCGAGCCCAATTGCGGAATGCGATACATATATATAGTGATCACAATGACGTCCGGGTGTCCGTGCGTATTTTTAATTGTTGACAGTATTATCAACGAAAACAGGCGATGTGACATGGAATGAAATGTCGAACCTAGCCCATAGTCATTCAATGGGGAAACTGCTGGACCGGGCAACGTTTGACATATTCAGAAATAAACGATTTAATTTGTGTTTCTCGAGTCGGGTGGAGAGGAAATACGATCGATTACACACCGTGAAAAATCTTGTTGGAACGTAAATGTCAATTGTCACGTACACCATTTCAGTTTACCGCCGTTACATCAGCTGTTATTCTAAGTATGTATGGTCGCTCGTTAGGTGCATTTCTTTCCTTCATTTATAAGGGATGGGTTGTGGCCTAGGGGTAGAACATCTGACTTCCAATCTGGAGGTTGTGGGTACAAACATCGCCCTATGCATCAAAAATATACTTTCATAGTATATTCATCCCACTGGTCTGTCAGATGAGACCGTGTTCCCGTCTCTATATGACATTAACTGGGACGCTAGACCCATTCACTTTCACTTTTTTCCTTCGTTTATACGCGTAGAAACGATAATTAAAAACTTTAAAGTTCTTTTCCACCCTGTGAAGGAACGTGAATTTATTCCTCTAAATATTCGTTTCTTGACATGTCCACGCGATAAGACGAAAACGTTAATTTACATAAAAAATAAATCAATTACCATCGATTGCAAAACGTGATTATAATACCGTATTATACACATTTTTCACACAGCGACTTCAAGTGTTTTTTGTCTTGAAGCCGTAGTCATTTTTGTGACCGTTGCCCCTAGAGGTTTGTAGTGGTGGACCGATAGTATATATGCATCGTTTGGCTTGTGCGCAGTTGATGGCATTTTTTTTTAGTAACCTCATATCAAACCGGAAGTTCGGAACACGAGCTGTGTCATGGGTTTTCGCGACCATTACTTTTTCACTTCCACATCGAAAAAGGCAGCGTTACAGTAGAGCTGGCCGTTTTTGGTGTAAAATTAAAGTGCAAAATTGTTGTTTAATGATGCCTCTGTGTGTTTGTGGGTCCTTGTTGATTCATTTTGAATATATGTTCAACAATTCAATACAAATAATAATTCAACTCCAAATCACAATGTTATTATCAATCAAATTGAACTGCATCATCACCCGTACAACTAGAAAACTGGCATTTACTGTTGTTGCAGAATGTTCAGTAGTTTCTTCAATATGCCATAGCTTGCCGTATGATCTTACTAGTATTTGGTGTTGCAACCAACGTAGGCCCTGATTAGACATCATTGCAGCCTCACAATGTGTAGTCCTGATCAGCCTACACATTCATACATTCCGATCGTTGCCCTAGACTAAAAGTGGCAACCAGCGTATGCTCAGATCACATTGTGGCACACCAGATTCACTTAGCTGACCCAAAAAGTAATATGATTAGCTCTAATCTTATTAGTTTTTTAATGGGGCATAACAGGATTTAGCTCTCAAGTAGCAGGGGGCCGAAAAATGTACAGGAGGGCCAAGCCATGTAATGTCGGCATTCCGGTAAGGATGAAAGCCGATCATTAAATTACCCATCGCTTGCTCCCAACCAACCACCCACCATGGACGTGAGACGAACGCCGTACTTAACCAGAATATGAATAAAGATACCAGAAGTAGACATTATCACATTGTTTAATTGATATTTATGTCACAATGTTAGCATGCATTCCTACATTTTAAGTACATTTTCTTATACCGTATGTTCTAAATTTCCTATGTTGTGCAGAACGTGAATTTTATTTTTTGCTAATCTCCTACCCTAATTTTTCCTCGATTTTTATTTTTATTTTTTTTCGCCCGCCCGCACCAAATTTAAAAAAAAATAATCAGTAAACCAAGTCATTAAAAAAAAAAAGGCCAAAGTTAAAAAGCGAGATATTTTAGAAACGGTAAAATCTGTTTGTCTAACATAAACCACAAAAATTTGTTAAATTCAAGTGTTAATTATTATTCATTATCAGTGATTATCATGTTCACATGTTATCAATGGTTCTATCCAATTAACTATTGTGTTATCCTTTTATACATTAAAATCTAAATAATCCAAGATCTTTAACTCTTAGACCACTACACACAACAATTGTTGTCTGCTGTTGCTTTTATATATATTGCCTTATTTCTCAATAAAAACATGGTTTGACAGCACTTCAGAATCATTTTCAATGGAAATGATTCTAAAATGTTGTCAAAGCATGTTTTAAATTATTCTAAAGTGCTGTCAAAGCATGTTTTTGATGATAAAAATGGAAAATAGAAAATAAACAGCAGAAGACAAACAATTAAGATAGCGGTGTAAGGGTTAAACAATACTTTTATTAATCATTTGCCCTAATATTGACAAAAACAAAAATGTGTATAATATTGGCTATTAAAATACTGTTTATGTCATTCAAGTTAAGTCATCTTCACCACTTTCCTACATATTTGTTTACATTAAGTGTATATTACTACATGTGTGACACGTGTATGTCTGTAACACACAGTGACTTACAGAAGCGTGACTAGAGAAGCGTGGATTTGTCACAACATGAAAGCAGACATCAGAGCAACGGTGGTGTGAATATCAAGCAGATCCATGCAAGAAAACAGACATTATAAGACACTTACCCAAGTTTTGAACGCACCATGTTTGTGACCTTGACCCTGGGCTTAGCAGGACAATCATGGATTTTTCTCAGAGTGGTAGAGGACCATTAGATTAATGCCTGTGTGAAATATCAAGCAGAATCCGTGCAATGAAACAGAAATTATAAGATATATCCAAGTGTTAAGGTTTCAAATGCACCAAGCATGTGACCTCGACACTGGGTTTAGCGGGGGCGGGACGATCGTGGAGTTGTCAGAGGGCGGTAATGGACCATTAGCGCAATGCATGTGTGAAATATCAAGCAGATGAGTGCAAGGAAACAGAAATTATAAGACATTTACACAAGTGTTAAGGTTTCAAACGCACCATGTATGTGACCTTGACCCTGGGCTTATTGAGGCGGGACGATCGTGGACTTTTCACAGGGCGGTAGAGGACCATTAAATAAATGCGTATGTGAAATCCGTGTAAGGAACTAGAAATTATAAGAGACATTTACCCGAGCGTTAAGGATTCAGGATATATATGTTCGGGACGCACGGGAAGTACGGACGCTGGTAACACTATATTCCCCTCCCCCCCCCCCCCCTCACAGATCGTGGCGGGTGCATAAAAATGTCATTTTATCAATTGTTTTGCTCACATTTCAACAACATCTGAGACCCAAGGCGTTTAATTGTTATCATTTACACGACTTTTAGATGGTTTACCGTATTTCCAACTTTGTAAACAACCCAACTCGCTCCATTTGCTCCAGTTCTGGAAGCATTTCCTCAATACTCTGCTGGACATACTCTGCCATTTTCGCTTAGTTTTTGAAATTCACTGACTTTGAATAAAACGGAATAATCTATAAAATGTCAATGTCTTATAAATGTAAAGAGAACTGTCAATTTAGCACACATGTGCCAAAACAAATTAGAAACCGGAAATGGAGTGTTTTCAAATGGAGAGTATTTGCTCTGAGATCTTAAAGTACGCAAAGTAAATGTATCAAGCCGTCTGTCAGTTTCGCCTCTTTTAGCATTTGACACAGACTGCAACTATATGACAGATCTGAGACGAATGATGTATGATTGTTAGTATGGTCCCTGGAAAGATAGACCAGGAGCCATACATACAATGGATGTGTCTCTCACACAAATCATCCTTCGTCCGAGGTGCACTGAAGATGGCCAATGGAGCCGACATCGATGAATCAGCAAACCACACAAAGGTAAACACAAAACAGTTATTCACATTCCTGAAAAACTCCAGACAGGACAACCAAGGTATTTCTCCACTCAAGCAAGGAAAATACTCTGGTCACTGACATATCTGCCAAGGTAAATGTTCTGAATGCTCAATTACAGTCGGTATTCACCCCGAAATCACCATGCACTGAGCTTATCTCAGCTATGCCAGGTAAGAATACAGAACGACATAGACAATTCAACAATTGGTGTAATCAAGATACCATCTACATATGTTAATAATATGAACTATATTATGCCTGAAATCGACATATCTACCAACGGACATCTCAAACTGCTGAAGGGACTAAAGTGCTGAGGGAGCTGCGTGAGCAAATTGTACCAGTCTTGAAGGTAATTTTTCTCAACCACTTAAAACAGGCCAGGTACCAAGAGACTGTACGTCGGCGAACGTTGTCCCTTGTAACGGAAAGGTGATAACTGTCAATAGCTGCAAACTATCGCCACATATCACTCACGTGTATCCTGTGTAAGGTCATGGAACATGTAGTTGCGTCCAATGTCATCAGGCATATGAACACAAATGACCTTATGTATGACATGCAACACGGATTCAGGGAGCGTATGTCAAGCGAAACTCAGTTGGCCATGTTGATGGAAGACCTTGCCAGAAACATTAGCCAATGCAAACAAACATATATTGTGCTCTTGGATTTCAGCAGAGATATATATAGGCTACGGCTATTTATATCTCTGATTTCAGCAAGGCGTTTGACATGGTGTCCCACGAGAAGTTGCTCTTCAAACTACATACATATGATATGGTATCCGAGGAAGTGCCCTTGCTTGGATACGAGCATTTCTCAGTGGACGACAACAGACAGTGGTACTCGAATGCAAGACCTCGGACACTATACCAGTAGCATCTGGGGTACCCCAATGATCGGCTCTGGGGCCCATCTTGTTCCTTGTATATATTAACGATCTGCCTGAAAGTATCGTCTCACAAGTAAGGCTCTTCGCAGATGACAGAGTCGTATATATATCTGACCTTAGACGACAAACGTACAGACAGTGTCACACTCCATGCCGACCTGAATAGGCTTCAGGCATGCCATGGTCTCTGTGTTGGGATATAAGCTTTAACCCTTCAAAATGCCAGGTCATACGAGTTAACTATGGGGTGCCGTTTTTGACTTTAATAGCACTTCGTGATATCATCACTTCAAATACATGATATCACCTATTCGAATGGATGATATCACCTATTTGAAGTGATGATATCACCTATTCAAATGGGTGATATCACCTATTCGACACCGAAATGGTAATATCATGCATTAGAAATGGTGATATCATCACTTCAAATGGATGATATCACCTATTCGAATGGATGATATCACCTATTTGAATGGGTGATATCACCTATTTGATTTAAAGTGATGATATCATCACTTCAAATCAAATAGGTGATATCATCCATTCGAATAGGTGATATCATCCATTTGAATAGGTGATATCATCCATTTGAAGTGATGATATCACAAAGTGCTATTAAAGTCCAAAACGGCGCCCCATAGTTAACAAGGTTCGCAGTCCATTTCCCAGTGCATATTCTCTGCATGGACAAGTTCTAGAGACTGTCAGTAGTGCTCCCTATCTTGGTGTGGACATTTACAGCAACTCCTAGTGGAAAACCCATGTCAATCGTATAACTACCACAGCAAATCGTACCCTAGGGTTTCTGCGAAGGAATATTAAAACAAAATCACCCAAAATTCGGGAGTGCGCTTACAAGGCTCTAGTCCGACCACGAGTCAAATACGCCAGTGCCGTTTTGGGACCCCCACACCCAAAGTAATATCACAAAGATAGAAATGGTCCAGCGCCGTGTAACCAGGTGTTTCCTTAACGACCAGAGCTCATACTCAAGCGTTAGTTCGATGTTGGAGAAACTGGGATGAAAATTACTCGAGCAGCGTAGGTCAGACGCTCACCTGTGCCTTTTATAAACTTGATCATGGTTTGGTGGCCGTCACAATGCCAGCATACGTGCAACATCCCATCAGACTATCTAGATATTGCCACTCAGTAACATACATACAATGTATGAGCAAATTACTACAAGTATTCCCTTTTCCCTTTGGCTATAGTATAGTGGAATGCATTACCTGAAGATGTTGTACTATCGCAAGACTTGGACTCGTAAAACCATAAATCTTGTAGTGAAATGTTTAACATTATTTTATTCTTATTTCACGACTTTTAACCAAACTATTACTGTTGATCCCTGACCTTACTTTTATCTTTTACTAAATCTATACTAATAGACACAGGCGCGCAACTGCCAGAAATTACCCGTGAGGGTGTATAGCAGTATGAAGAGATAGATAGATGACATTATGATTTGCCATCTGTGTTTAAAAAAAATGTCAGTATATATTTTGACTAGGCTACACATACTGCATAGCACGTTGTAAAGAATTATTTTTAGAACATATCGAACTAAATTGTTGCTGTTCTAAGCCTTATATGTCAAGCACTATATGAGGTGAAACTGGCAGACAACTCGTCCATTCTAAGATGGCAACTCAATACATTAAGAAGAGGGTCAGATATTAAAATATTCAATAACAGATGTAAAGCGTTTATCTTTGAACCAAATGCTGATGTTCTATACAGTCAGTCCTTCAACTATTGATGTCCACCTACTTGTTGCATTTTAAATAATTTCAGTATATATACTGTTTCACAGAAATGAAATATAGTTATAGATATATACTGATGAATGGACCGTGATTGAATTCTTCCAAATGCTTGTTTGACCTATAGCTAGTGTAAAGCAAAACAGTTTGTTTTATAGTTTATAGTAAAATATGACATTTTGACATGCAAACGCTATTTTCTTGGAGTTACACAGTGTAAACATGCATCTATAATATTTATATTGTAATTTGAACTACGGGTGCTCACGAAATATTATTTTTTATTTACAGGTGTTTCAAATCAGTTGAACATCTTTCGCATGTGATAATACATGTATATGGTATTAGTATATATATGGATTGGTTATCGTTTTTTCAATACATACGTAACCCATTCACATGTTTCAATAATATGTGACCACACTGTGTGTCAATGGATGGTGGTTTGTTTCGCATACACACCACGCATGAACACCTAAATGTCAAGGTCAGTGCGGATTTATACTCACCTTGTTTGTAAGGCAAACACGTTAAAGTATTTTTCCCAATAACTGTCATTCACTGATATAAATAATATTCGCCCACAATGTATATCTAGGTATGCTGATTTGTTTCGCGTACACCCGACGTCTGAACGCCCAATGTCAAGACCACTGAGGTATTATATTCACCTTGTTTATAAGGCAAATTAGTTTTAAAAAATATATATATCTTTTTCGCTCTCAATAACTCAATAATCACTTCACCGATTGTAATACTATTTGGGCACAACGTGTGTCTAGGGTCATGCTTTGTTTCGCATACACCCCACATCTAGACACCCAAGGACAAGGTCAGTGAGGACATATGTTCAGTGTATTATCAACGTTGCCAGAGAGGGGATTAGCTTCGTGATAACGATGCCATTTCTTGTTCCCAAGCCATACAGCTCACCAGAGATTAGATGCACGTACACAATATAAATCATATAAACTACCTATGTATAATTACTGTCTGTTTCACGAAACCTGCCCAAATTTTACGGCTATATAAACAATGCAAAAACAAAATTTTGTTTCGATACTATTAAATTAAAGCAACATTTAAGGATGAGCCTTCTTTTTGTTTAGTGAAATTTGGTCCTATATTGATTTTATGGCGAACAAACAATTTCAAATGGGGAAATTTTTCGAATTTCAGAAATATTGGACCGATTTTCAAAATTTAACTTCTATTTTGTTAATGTTATCATTTCTAAGCTTTTTCCATTGTTGACTCCGCCCACAGCTCCTCCATATCCTTTTCCTCCATGTTAAATTCCCATAGACAAATCAGTTTTTCGTAATAATATCAATATTTGACCAAATTTCACGAAATAAAATTTAATATTATAAATTGTTTTTGCATTGTTTATATGACCGTAACATTTGGGCAGGTTTTGTGAAACAGACTATAGTGTACATGGTGTGGTGAAGGGTTTTGTCGTAACTCAGTAGTCTAAGAGTGTATCCCAAGCGTCGACATCTCGTAGCAGGCACACATGTGTGCCACACCATGACGTCTGCATGATGTATCAGACATGTCTGCATGACGTATGCGCATCTGAGTGCTGAGTAAATCATTCTTCCACAACCCATTTCATTGATACATATAGTGTGTTAGTCTGTAGAGACATACACATGTGACACACCATGCATGTCAGATGGTGTATCAGACGTGTCTGAGTAGTGTACAATCCGACTTGCTGAATCTATCTGATGTAATGAATATATTGTACACCAGATATTCATATGTGACATAGCATGCAGACCGCATGTTGTATCAGACACGTACGGTACCGGTATCAGATACACAGCATGATCGTATGTGTAGTTTACAAGTGAGATTGCTGAGTGAAAATAAATTATCATTCAAATGTGTTGATGAACTCATGGTAAACCACGCGTATATGTATGACACAACCTGCAAACCACATGATGTAGCATGCATATCCGCAAGGGTTACATATCATATTACTAGTATAGGACATATCATATTACTGAATAAGTATGTCTCCTTACAGATACGTTGATTCTTACATTGAGTACCAGGCATGCATGTGTGACAAGCCATACATACCGCATGGCGTATCATACATGTCTGCGTGGCATACATATCGGTTGGCTGAGTTAATATATTCTAATCAAGCATTGGACAGGCATACACGTGTCACAATATCACACATGGCGGCATGTTGTATGAAACATGTCTGCGATACCAAATTGCTGGGTGAAGCTTTCTTCATTCAAATAAATTGGTATACATATTACGTACCAGGCATACATGTATGACAGCATGTCAAGGTCGATGAGTACAATTATTTCCTCATTCAAATACAGTATTCATGTTTGCCATGCAGCACATACATTACGTGAGAAGCGATATGTATTCGCATGATGATATTCTGGTCGGCGAGAACTCTTCGGCGGTCCTGTAGATATGTAAGCTGTTTAAATACAATATGTGATTGGTATATCAATCAGTGAACAGTGTATGCTCGGATTAGGTTGAGTGCATACACGGGATGATCTGATACTTCACTGGTGGCAGACATATTTGAACCATTTCATTCGCAGAATGTCACATGTATTCAGCCAACGGAATACTTTAGTTGACGCCGTTGACAAGATGACAGGTGAAATACTCTGGCCAAAGTAAAATGGCCATAGACAGAACATTCGGGTTAGTCGTGTGTATCTATACACGTATTGTATTGTACGACCTATAGTTGGTGGGGTAAATACATTTTAGAACGAGTCTTTTGCATTTGTACACGATGACCATATGTGATACGTAGTAAACATGGACCAGTGTATATTCTATCCGGATAGGAGAGTACACGGCGGCAGGCGATACGTGTTGTGCAAAATGTTCGTCGGTAGCCTCATAAGTGATATGTTCAGATTGGCGAATAATGTGCCATGTACAGATGTCTGACTAATTTGCCGTCACATTTGTCTCATACACAGATGAATAACGCGTAGCAGGGGTGATAACATTGTTGTAAATACCATATTTACGGTTAGAAACCAACAATAAAGCCAGACAAATAAAACATGTCATGAAAAGTAAAAAACCGCCTCTGCATACTTATTGTAAAAATAATTATAATATTAATAGACATTTAGTAATTGTTTTTGCTTTGATTTTCAGGACAATTTCTATTTCTCTGACTTTCTGCTGGTCACAATATAACAACTTTGTATCATTTCTTAAGTCGGAAAGGGGGAGATAATCGATGACCTGGTGGTCGAATGAAAACACTTTGTGCATCTGCACGACTTACCAGATATCACGTCTCCAGCTATTACGGTTGAAATATTTTACTTCTGAATGAAACATGGCGGATTGATATACCGACGGACGTACTCACGGACGTACAAACGGAGTGACAGACTGACGAACATCCGTGACGAACAAAGCGGGTGACTCATTTATTGTTCAAGACCGTGTCCTGACCAGGTGGACATCATGGTCGCATTGGTACGGTGTACGTGCTGTGATCAATGGTATGTCAAGGCGACCATGATTTAGTCGCTATATTTGTATATTATGATAACACAAAGCAACTTACATGAGTGATGATTTAATACATGTGCCTATTGGCCACATTTCAACCACGATCAGTACGCACATCAATGCGACAATTATTTATTATCTATCTGTGTATATTATCATAACACAAAGGAACTTACATGAGTGATTATTTGATACATGTATAATGATAATCAATGTACTAATATACGAATGTTAGGAGGCAGCAGATATGGAAACTTGTTTGTTTTTTTCTGAAATATGTAAACATACACTCAACACAGATGGCGGGCTCGGACTTGTGACATAAAACATTGATAGTTGAAAAAATCAATTCCTCACCAGGCCGGTGTCGTACTGTACGCTACGTTTCTAAAGTAAAGACACGTAGTGTTACACCATGTGGGTCGGGTAATGAGATTTTCAATGGGCACTTTTTACGTCACAGGTCCGAGTCTGCAACCTGGGATAATCAAATGGAAAATGTCCCCTTTTATATTTTGTGAAAACTAGAAATGTTATGATTACAAAATGTTTGCCATTAATTCGCATAGTCTATTGTTACTGTACATGTCTACAGATGTCTACACATCATAATGAAGTTCATGTCATTAACTTTATTCATTAATACATGTAATATGTCGGTAAAGTTTCCGTGATATTTCATTAGGTTTTACCCTACACGTATATGCAATAGCACAGGCCGCAATATAATATAGAGGAAACACGTACACAGTTTTAACTCGAGTGTATCTATATGTTGTCGAAGACTGAAGTAAACAGTCAATGTAGCAAATATTCTTCTCAAATATGTACAGAAAACGAAACAAATGGTTTGCCATTTTCGTGAACGTCTATTAGGCTTTAATAACTTTTCATATAACCACGAAGCATGCAAAGTGTTGTTTTGGTGCGTCATCCATGTCCGTCTGTTTGTTGGTAATAGTTTAAAGAACGTCTACTGTTAAATATACTGAAAGGATAAATAAACGCAGGGTAACAATATACGCAATAATTATTTAAATGCTTGGCCTAAAATTATGAAAACCGGTCAGGCGACTATCTTGGTCACTGTGCACCCAAACCGGTGCCTAAAGTTACTCAACCGTGTAATGCACCGTACCACATAGAGAAAGTGATAAAAAGCCAAAAACACGTGCAGCATGATGGTAATAAGTTCGTCAAAACATTTTGTCATACCACTTGATACGCTTGAGGTATACACATCGTTTTCCGCTATTTACACTGAATTTATAGCTCTCACAATCATGGCACGTCTGACGGAAGTTCAGAGGGGCTAATGCAAGGTCAAACGCAACAGCAGGTTGCTATGCAGTTCGGTGTGAATGTTTCCACCATAGGACGTCTTGTCCGTCGTCTGAGAGAGACCGGAAGGGTTGCCGACCGACCGAGATCGGGACGTCCGCGCGTAACGTCGCGACGTCAAGACAGATCTATTCGTCTCGCCCACCTACGTAATCGCCACGTTACTGCCACTGAAACCGCTATTAACACGGTAGCAATCATAATCGCCATATTCACCCCAAAACTGTTAGAAATCGATTGCGTGAGGTTGGTCTGCGAGCACGTCGTCCCTACGTTGGTCTGCCTCTCACTCGTGCACGTCGCACGCGTCGTATGGCTTGGTTGGCGGCACATGCTCCCATACGATTTCCAATGAGGCAATGGAGACAAGCCTTTTTCACAGATGAGTCCCGGTTCACTCTTTTTCGTCCGGACGGCCGACGTCGTGTATACAGACGTCGTGGGGAACGCTTCGCCGACGCTTGCGTTCTTGAGAGGGATAGGTTTGGGGGTGTCTCGGTTATGGTCTGGGGAGGGATATCTCACGGGGTAAAGTCACCGTTGATTGTGGTAGCCGGGAATTTAACCGCCGTAAGATATAGGGATGAAATCCTCAGCCCGGTTGTTGTTCCATTTGTGCAACAGCGTCAACTAATTTTCCAGCATGATAATGCCCGGCCCCATGTAGCCAGAGTTTTTCAAGACTTTCTCGCTGACCATAACATTAACCCACTCGAGGATAAGGGGGTGTCGGAATACCCCTTCTAATCTCGACCAACTAAGGACTGCATTGTTGGAAGAGTGGAACAATATCCCAATAAGAAGGATAAATGCACTGATGCATTCCATGCACAAGAGAATCAGGGCTGTGACAGATGCGAGAGGGGGCATACGAGATACTGACAAAACAGTGGATTTCACTGTGTGATATTGGGGGGTACCGTCAATTGTGATTCAACTACTAATGAATTATCGGTCAAAACCTAATTCAATTTTGGTAATGTGTTGACTAAAGATGTTTTTTTAATACTCGTATAAAATATTGCATATAACAGCAAACACATCACTTTAAATCACCTCAAATGTTTACCCTGCGTTTCTTTGTCCTTTCAGTATATGTCAAAGTGTACGTGACTTAGTTACGAAGCAACGAAACCACGCGATAGCATACTCTGATATACATCAGAATATGGGATAACGTAGTATCGTAACCAATACATAATCAGCTTCGCAAGTTTGCCGTATATTACGTTGTAATTCATAGTTTCTATATTGTTTAAGTTGATATCATTACACGTTTGCGAGATACGTGTTATGAAATAGCTGATATCAGAACACGTTGATATCATACATTTCCGATTGCGCAAGACTTTCTTCATACATACAATCATACTATATGTTTGTCAGTCATGTTTTAGCTGCCATTGGTTTCTTCTTTTGAGATTTTACATTTGTGGTACGTGCAGTTTCCATAGGTTTCCACTTTACATGTTGTTGTTGAGTGTCCGTCTTTTCCTTGCCCTTGACATTTAGCATATCTATCTTTGAATCGGATGCTTTAGACGTTATTAAGCCGAGGTTCCGTGTCTGTCTTTTTAACTTTGGTTTGAACTTTTCTTTGATTGTCTGCCCAGCTGAATCATTAACATCGCTCCCCTTTTCTTCAATTACAGTTTCAGTTTCAGTTTCATCCACTTCATCTGTGCTGCATACTTTCCTGGTAACCGTCGCTAGACTGGATGTTCCTACATTCGATCCTAGCTTTTTGAAACGAGATTGACTTTGACTAGCCCTTTTCATGTTCTTTGGTCTCGTCCATTTGTGATCTATTGATTCTTCACTTTCCCTTTGCGATTCTTCATTCGGAGCATTGTGCTTAGCGTGTTTCGGTTTCGTCCATTTGTGATCTATTGGTTCTTCTGATTCTGGCTTTGGTTCTGCCTTAGTAGCAGTATGTCCGGAGTACCATTCCGAATATTTCCTAGTTTTGATTTCATCATCATCGTCATCGTCATCTGAAATCGCTGCATGTTGACAATAAACACGCATATTTTCTTTCAGAGTAGGTTTGCTTGTAGGTTTCAATGCACTGTTCATTCTCAATAGTCGTTTTCTAACAGCTTCAACTTCAGCTCTGCGACCTTCACGTGTTTTTGCATATGGGTATGGTTTGCAAGTGATTGTATTCACCTCTGGATTTTCTGCAGTGGCATTTGTCTTTTCGGTTTTCGATGTGCCGTGTAATATATGGCTGTCTTTTATCAGTGTGAGGTCTATGTGTATACCGTCTTCCGCAAGCCGCCTAATTATTCTCTCATCTAAAATCGCTTTCCGACTTCGTATGTCTTTCATTTTGGAACTAAACACATTACGTCTCTGCTCACCCGCCAGTCTCCTTTCTTCTAATTCGTGTACCCGTTCGTCTAGTGACGGACTCTGCCATTCATCACATTCACTGCCTGATTCGGAATTACTGTTAGACATTGAAAAATTATTCCACGTTAATTGGATAGGTATTTACGTTTTGTCCACGCATAGATGAAACCATGGAATCACATAGCATTTTAATGTCAGTTTTTTTCAAAGCTGTTTATCTAAAATATATGTATACTTTCCATATATAAAATATATGCTTACATGTACTTTATGTAGAGACTCGGAGAAAATTGATTCAGGCGTCAGATTTCCATGTTTAAGCTCTGTTAATCTCTGTCGTTGATAGGTTAAATTTACTTCATAAATGCATTCACTAAGTCAAACTCTTGGCTTGCTTTTTCTTTTCATAGTCGGTGGTGGTATGCTGTCTTAGTGTTGTCTAATACTAGTTGTGTGTGAGATTTGTTTGTAAAAGCATACATTTTATGATAGTATATCATAGGAATAAATTAGCGATGCACGATCATTGGCAAATGAAAACCAAACACACTGAAGTACAGTACAAGTGTTTCCCTAGGAATTATAGGGTATTATACGGGTACAGACTTGGAACACTCAGTGGAGATCGTGATACAATGATGCCTAAACGAATGAACAATACTAATTACATGTAAAACAGAAGACTGTACATGTATGCTTAAAAGAGGCAGAAGTACCAATCGAAAACTTTGTTGCATTGTTGAAGGAGAAAAATGATTACAAAACAAAGTGCAACATACCGGAAGGTGGACAAAGACTATTCAAAAGATACAAAACAGCATACATATAACCGGATTAAGATGCATAACACCACCGACAATGACATACACTGAACAACTTTTATAACAACTTTTGTTTTTTCAGTACCAATTTGAAGGTAAGGGTCTATAGAACAATTTTGGCTCGAGTGTCAAGCACTGGAATACAAAATTCAAAATGACCGCCAAAATCCAAGATGGCTGCCAATTTCGGGTTTTTTTTTGCATTACGCCTCATAACTTTTGTCCTATGGAACCTAGAATAGTGATTTCGGTGTCTATATCTAGGATTTCATGTATGAATAATTGAATGAAAATAAAATAAACATGATTGGAATATATCTTATATGGTATTTCACACCAATGAGGCAATAAATACAAAATGTGATGATACAAATGGGGTATTTTTATCTCCTGTTGAACCTTTTCCATTTTTTTTATTATGGCCATGTGAACCAATCCTGCCTCGTTCGTATACGTTTGTACCACCTGTGGGCCGAAATATTGTCACCCAACCTCCGGTAAAAGATGTGCAACCAGTGACAACGAGTTCATTCGATGAGGAGAAACAGCACGAACAGGCATGGATGACTGCAGTACATGACACCCTATATGTGGATTCTGATACAGAAAAACGCACTCCAGCGATGTGGTCTTCCTACCATGCTGCTCGATCAGATACTGTTGGACAACCGGAAAAAGGCATTGAAGCCCTACTGCCACTTTTCCATGAAAAAGCCGCCACTCCAGAAATGATTCGACATGGAATGGAACTGATGAAAGAGACTACTGAGCACCTCAACCCACATCAAGTTCCTGTGTTGGTAGTAGACCAACCACTCTATGACCTCGCAAAAAAAATGCAGTGGACCTTCCCTGACATCTTCGTGGAAGACCAAAGTTTGTGGTTATGCTAGGTGGGCTCCACATTGAAATGGCTTTGTTGAGCACCATGGGAGATCTTCTGCATGGCTCTGGACGGCATGAAACCCTGAAAAAAGCTGGGCTAGTGAAGACAGAAGCAGCAGCCACAGCTTTTCTGAAAGCATCCAATGCAATGAGATATGCCCATCAAGTTATTGTTATGGTACTCGACAGCCTTCTGAAGCGAGCCTACGAAGACAGTGGAACCGAGATGGCCCTTGAGGAAATCGGTCGTGGTAGCTTCTCAACAGAGCCCAACGTTCAAATTCTGGCTACTCGTACACAATTACCAACAGATCATATTCATGTTCATCCGGGCACATCGGGAATGGAAGCTAGAACTCATGGTCACTACCCTGCGGACGCTTGTGCCTCTGTTCTTTGCTCTCGATCACCAGAATTATGCCAGGTGGATTCCAATCTTTATCCGAGACCTGGAAGTTCTACCAGATAGCATCCAGGTAGATTTTGAGAAGGGACACTTGACAATAACTCGAAGCAATCGCCGTTTCTCATCCTTACCCATTGATCAAGCACACGAGCAAGCCAACAAAGGGGTGAAAGGAGTTGGTGGCATTATCTGTCTCACAGAGAACCCTGACATGCTGGAACGCTGGATCGTGACTGGCCCGGAAATCAGCCGTGTCGTTGAGGAGTTTACTGGTGCAAACGATAACGATGATGATGAAGAACTCCCTCATCATGAGGAAGGATATGCATCTCAGCACCGATTTCTACGCCATGCCAAATACCTGATGGAGATGTTGCTGAGCAATGTGAATCCTTTTGAGGAGCACAGTGGAGACCTGGTTACATTTGACAACAATGTGTGTGAGTCTGCGGCTGCTGCCGTTTCTGTCCATACAGTCGAGTATATGGGACAAGAGCAGTACAACAACTTCAGATAGAGTGTGCTTGAATCAAATGACACACCTCTGACAGCACCGATCAAGCGAAACAATTTACTGTTGTTCCATGAGAAGAAAACACAAATAAGTCTGCAATTAAGCTGAAAATGCAGCACTTCAAACGTCATGCAGAGATTTATGGGCAAGCTTTTCTTGTACTAGACAGCCGTGGGAGGATTTGGAGGAATTTTTGCATCACGAATCTTCCCCATACCCACCTGCATTGTCATCCGAAGGGTCCCTCAACGCTTGTACCAAGTCAGATTTGTTGGTATATATCATGGAAGCCAGTACAAGTAGCACCATTTCTGTCGACGAGGAACTAGTTGCTCCACATGTTTACGACTTCATTATTATTGACGGCGGAGTATTGATACACTCACTTCCTGGTACAACTGTCCAAGGCAAGACCTTTGATTCGACAAGGTATTCTGCCCAAGAGTTCGCCACGACTTGAAGCGATCGACAAGAGTAGATATTGTCTGGGACCAGTATCGTGCACTGACAATCGAAGGAGGCACAAGGGAAAAATGAGGAACAGGCATCCGACAACGCACATGTGGTACTGCCAAAATCCCGGGAAATTGGCAGAATTTTCTAGCGAACGTTGATAACAAGAAGGAACTGTTCTCATTTCTGTCAAGAAAGATAACAGAAGAACATTTCCCAGATGACAAGAATGTCTACATCACTGCAGGTGATCAAGTCCACAATGTTGGAAACAGTCCACCAATGGATCAATGTAACCATGAGGAAGCCGACACACGTGTCTTAGTACATCTCCTCCACGCCCTCCAATCATCGTCACTTCGGATGGTGTATACTGGAGACACAGATGTTGTCGTAATCCTTCTAAGTAAGTTCCATCACATCAAGGCTCTGAATCTGGCCGCAGAAATCTGGATCTCCTTCAAAGCGGGAAAGACAACCAGAATGATCTCCCTGACCACTATCGCCACAAACCTGGGCATGACAACGTGCAAAGCCATTGCCCTCTTCCACGCATTCACTGGATCAGACAGTACTTCTTCATTCAAGGGTAAGCGATCCTGCTGCACGTTGATGCACGAAGTGCCATCCCTTATGGAGCAATTTGCAACTATTGTCGACATTCCATTCCAAACATCGCCAAGGTTGAAAGAAGTGGCAACAAACTTTGTCTGTAGGCTGTACTCAAATGAGTCAAACGAGGTCAATGATATTGACCTCACAGAAGACTAGGGACGTGGAGAGAATGCCCCCAACCAGTGATGCTTTGGATCAACATCTCAAAAGGAGTGTCTTCCAAGCGAGCATCTGGACAACAGCCCACATGTCCATGATGCCTGTCAACAACCCAACTAACCATGGGTGGAAGGAAGAGGACGGCAAGCTGCTTCCCATTTGGACCTCATTGCCCCTCGCCAAGGATGTGTTCCACCTGGATGTGAAGTGCACTTGCCCAATTACCTGCTCTCGGTGCAAATGCGTGAAGACAATGTTGAAGTGCACACGTAAGTGCAAGTGCACATGCGATACGTAGCTGGACTAGAACATTTTCCAATACTAACATGTATATAGGTTAATTTGGTTAATTTGGTTAATTTGTTAGCCATTTTCTTATTAAATGTATTGTTCAAGGAGTTTTTCAAGCAATTGTTTAAGCAGTTACTCGGAAGTAGGACTCAATATAAGAGAATGTATGCTCCAATCATGTTTATTTTATTTGTATTCAATTACTCATACATGCAAACCTATGTATAGAGACCAAAATCACCATTCTAGGTTCAATAGTACAAAAGTTATGAGGCGTAATGCGAAAAAAAGCTTGAAATTGGCAGCCATCTTGGATTTTGGTGGCCATTTTGATTTTTTTTATCGGAGTGCTTGACACTCGAACCAAAATTGTTCTATAGACCCTTATCTTCAAATTGGTACTGAAAACGAAACTTTTGCATCAATTTGAAATGACTGAGAGCCTCGGCACCCCACTATTATAGATACCTAGCGGTAAGCACGCGTTGAAAGTAATACTAGAAATGGCTGTATTGGTTTTGTGGTATGACATGTACAATAATTAGAAATTGACGCTTGTCCACAATCGCATATGTATCCTCCTCCACACCTACAGACAGCCACTACAAAAATAAAGGGAGATAATTAATATGTTGGTAAGAAAAAAAAATGAGTTGTCTGTCTTGCACGCAACACACCTTTGGGTCGAGGTCTATTCATGTGTGAAGTTTCATGAAAATATTCCAAAGGGTATTCGAGATATGGCTCCGGACAAGAAATCATTGTGCGAAAACTAACAAACGGATATAACTCGAATAGTAGTGAGGCAAGAGTTGTCATTCTTGCGAACAATTAACAGATCGTTGGGTCGTGGTTTATGCATGTGTGAAGTTTCATGAACAAGACATCAGTTTGCGAAAATACAAAAGGAATATAACCAAAAAAATAGTGAGACGAGGATTGTCATTCGTGCGCGCGACACATCTTTTGGTCGTGGTGCAGTTTCATGAAAATATTCAAAAAGGTGTTCGAGTTATCCTCCGGATAAGTAGCGTCTGCGGCGGACGCGGACGATGTTCGGTGTCAAATTGGTCATTGTATATGCATGTGTGAAGTTACATGAAAATATTCCAAATGGTGTTCGAGTTGTGTTCCGAACAAGAAATCAGTGTGCGAAAACACAAAGGGAGATAACTCAAACATTAGTGAGGCAAGAATTGTCATTCTTGCGCGCGACACACCATTGGGTCGTGGTCGTGGTCTACGCATGTGTGCAGTTTCATGAAAATATTCCAAATGGTGTTACGATGGCGAGTTATCCTCCGGATAAGTAGTGTCTGCGGCGGACGCGGACGATGTTCGGTGTCAAATTCAGTGTACCCCCATACAACTACTCGAAACATTGTGTTTTCAGATATTGTTGGAAAGACAGATATTATGTTATTGACGAACTTTAAATGGTTACAGATAAATTAAGTTCAATACAATTTGGAAGTTGTATCGATGATCTTTGAAATAGGTCACCGATAACTAAAAAATCACAAAGTTTATGCCGATGATATTTTCATGAACCTTTTATGTGCGGTATTCGGTGTCTACTCGGTATCCTGGACTCACTGTGTGATCATCAGTAATTTAACGGGTTACGGTAGCTAAACGGTTATGTTAATATATAAATGTCACACAACTTGCAATAATCAGTCAATAGATAGGAGTATATACACGAAGTTCGTTTTGGAGATTTCGTACACAATATATATAACAGCTAAAACATATAACTATACTATACTTGTGGACGAATAAACGAAAACCATTATTTCTACACGTACATGTACATCTCACGTGATAGCGCGCTGCTTCTAAATCCGATAACGATGTATTCCGAAATTACGGCACGTTTCCTAGCCTTGTCTGATAAACTTAGATAATAAAAGGCAATAGCATTGTATCCTTTCATCTATTATTTTTGGCCCCTACCTAACTTTCTTCACAACAGGTTTTATTTGTTTTCCAAAATAAACTGCTTGTACATGTAATAATATATTTTACAACCTTTTGTCATTCAGCTATATTGCATCACTATTGTACACATACACAGCCACTTCCCGTTAGTCCGATGTCTTTATTATTGTGAGAAAGGACATATGTACACCGTTCTTTTCATTATAGCCTAATAAGAAACAGTAAATGGTTATCTCCTAATGTTAGTGTGTCGTTCTGGCTCATTATGCATGCGTCTTCATCAAACGTATGATTAGGTAGATAGCATTCGTAGAACATATCAACAATTAACCTCCTTTTTATATGCCAGTTACGAGCAGTATACAACTATCTGATTATGTCTATTTGCTCAGTCTCAGGCATAAAAGCTTCCGTACTTTCCAGCAATGTTATCCCATACACCGTGAGATCAAACAGTATAAATATGCATGTACATGTACTAAATTAATCTAAACGGAAACAAAACAACATTTTGTTGATATATGTCACAGATAAAATGACAATCCATATAGCGCGTTGCTTTGTGATCTAATATTTAACAACAGGCTCAGCTATAAATCGCTAACTTTCCAGGACAGAAATTGCAAAGTCAGTAAACCTATGAAAAACATTGCAAATGCGATTTCATTGCCCTTGTAGATTGTGTCACAGACAGAGCCAACAGCTTCAATCCATGACACAAACGCCTCATAGCACCGACGTAAAAACGAAATTCAAACACAATGATCGCGGTACGAGCGTCAAAATGACAGTTGTACTCAACGAAAATCAAGGTTTGGGAAAATAGTAACATCGCTGGAAGAACTCAATGGTTCTACAGCCGACATAACGAAAAACGTTGGTATGTATACAACGGCATGCATAATATCCTGGCATATTCGAGAAATCATTGCTATGGACCGTTTAATTGCAATATGTTAATAATTTCTCTAGAACATTGTAAATGGAATGCAATATTTTACTTCAATTTGTAACAAAAATGCAGACTTTAATATTAATATTGAATACCAGGCTTGGTATTATTTTCCAGAAATCAAATTAAAAAAGTGGCTGCACTAAGTATCTCCAAATATTGGAATGGTCAAGTTGAAGTGCACATGCAAAAAGAGCGTAATATATAACATATATTACCATATTAGAAAGTATCTCGTATAATTGTATGAACCAATACAATACAACGGCGTTTATTGAATTATTGAACACATGTAGCTCATGAACAAGTCAACGCAGTATATAGCCTGATATGGAGATACTTTTCTTGAAAGGGATAGAATACATAGTACGATGGCGAGTAAGCCATGTTCATAGCGTGCGTGTTTACCGTAGTTAGTAAAACATTTTGTCCGCTTAAAGTGTGTTTAGTCCGAAGGACTCATCGCAAACTTTATACAGATCAACAGTTTTCGCATCACAGAAAACGCAACAACCCATGGCTTTATTACTTATATCACTTATTGCTTATAACTTATATTTATATATCATTTTCTGATAGTTTGAAAAATAGAACTAACCAAATATAGCGTTAACATTAAAGGTACATGCCCACTCAGTAAGCACAAACTGTTCTTTTCAGGAATTAAATAAGTGTAATATTGTGTCACTATTCCACCAGTTCTAAAACTTCCGATCGAGTGCCCGATCTACAGATATAATAATTTAGTGATATTTATTTGATAGGGACTCGCGGTAGTATCAGGCTATTTTCATATGCAAATGGGGCATGGTGTATTTTAATTTATTTATAAGAATTAAATGTGTCACATGAAAAAATAATATTTTCGACAGATTATATAAAGTATGACCATTGCACATCAAAATATAAATACAGAGAATAAATATTAATGTCCGTTAACATTTTAAGGAAAACGGTTATCGCCCTTGATATCAGTGTGTAAATTTGTGTCTGATATAAAATGCATAATAATGCCAATCAATACGCGGGGTAATGATGAATGAATGTTTATTTTGCAAGAATATGTCTCAGATGATGTCTCTGATATAAAGAACATTATGTGCCTACTGAGTGGGCATGTACCTTTAAGAATCATTTAGCCCTACGCCATTATGTTGCAAATCATGGAACAGCGACGTTGCCGGACAATAATGTGCCGTTATTGACAACGTATTGGAGATCATGGGTGTCAATCAACGTCGCACGATGTAATGTGGTGCTAACATAATGCATTAGGATATAAACGCAATACAGTGGATGGGCGTTTCAAGTAAACCCTGAGTATATGCAACCACTAAATTTTGCAAACGTAAATGAACAATTCATTTTCAAATATAAACTATTTTAACAGCAATTGAATTGGCATAAATAAATACAATATACTTGTCATGCAATACATGTTTCTGCATTAGTGTATGTTAACGAGTGAACACAACAACTTGTCTCTCGGTTATTTTCTTTTCTGTCGAATTCTGCTGTATGATCGCACTGCCCTTTGCACATGAAGATTTTTTTATTCATGCACTTAGCGTTTACCAGTTCGGTGTTTCTTCTTGTGTATTTTAGCGTGTTGACCCCTGTTATCTTCATTGCCTGTTATTGCACTAGATGTTTGCCAAATCTTCTCTTTTCCCTTCGTTTCTGGCATAAGTGTTGTTTTTGAAGTTGAAAACGATGATTTTGACGATTGCTTTAAATCCCCGATGTATCCATGTTTTTGTTTACATGCATTTTCTTTGAAACCGTGAACAGCAGACATTTTTACACCTACTCTAGAAAGTTTGTCCTCCTTTGTGTCAACATGTTGTAGTCCACCATGTGTGCCTTGCTCACAACCAGTATCTTCGTCTGATAAAGCATCAACATGGCCTGTATTAGTAACACTGAGTTTAACATCATGTTTCTTGAAACGACATTGACTAAGAATTCTTGAGAGTTTCCGTTTCCCCTCATTATTGTTCAGCATATCCCGTATATCTCTATGCTCCACTGATGAAATTTCTCTGTTTCCCATATACCAGTCAGCGTATTTCATAGGTTTTGGAGCACACGCGCCACCATCTATACTTTCAGAATCATCACTGTCACTTGCTCCATCATTTTCTGCAGACACATGGACTGCTGCTATCTCGCTTACAGTCTTCATATTATTAAGTCGATTCTTAACTGCTTCGAGTTCAGCCTTTCTTTCGTCGTGGGTTTGTTGTATTAACTGTATTCTAGAGAGCAACAGACGCCGTTCATAGTCAGCAGGTACGACTTGCTTCGGGATTTTTGGACTCTTACACTTACGCTTTATTGCTGCCGAATCAATATGAATGCCATCCAGTTTGAGACGGTTAATTTTTCTTTCATCCAATTTATGTTTTCTTCGTCTGACTTTCGTCATCCTGTCTTGAAATAGTATGCGCCGTTTTTCACCTGCCAATTTCCGCTCGTCTAACGCTAACTGTAATTCATCCAATCGCAGACATTCCCATTCGTCATACTCGCTAGCTGCTGATGAAATTCTACTATATACCATCCGATTACCAGATGCCATTATAACGGCTTAGTAGTCCAAAATAATGATGTTGTAGTGGGGACAGATATATATGGTATTAATTGTCTACAGTGTATATTTTTATACATATTCTGGAACGAAACCGTTCTAGTTCGTAATCATGCACTCGTTGTTTTGCATATCAAAGTAATTTCTTCACACCCGTTGCTCATAGTATAAAACTATCAATATGTCTGTTCTGCAGATATGTCGGACTACGTCGCGATTGATATATCAGTGTATCAAAACGAATAGTTAATGTATTCATTGTATGTAAACCTGTCTGCACGTTATTAATACAAACACCATAATTATGGTTTCCTTTATTTTGTTCATGCATTGTGATCCACTATATTCCTGCAAAGCATGACACACAGTTATAGTGTTGTAGCTGTTGATATAAACGAGTTGACTTCTATATCACAGATACCGTAATGTTCCCAGTATATAAACGGTTCTAGATATATATACACCAAGGTTTAAATTTCTTGGAAAGGTTAAACAGCCATATCATCCTTTATTATCGCAACACACAAGAGTCTGCTTCTTTCTTATGCCTCAATAATTTTTTGTCTAACCATATATGCCATACTCTTAGTATGCAACGTCGATTCATTATGCATGTTGTTTAATTGCAGATACAGCCTCGTTGGAACAACGATCGCTTAAGATCCATGAATTGTTAATTACTTGTCAGTTACTCCTGTTCATGTTGCCGTAAATATTCGATACATGAATGATTGCAGAGTGTATAGCCAATACTCTTCACCTAATTGATAGAATTATAGTATTAAACGACGGCCGTACTGTCGTTAAGGCTACACGCAACTAATAATTCAAGCAACAGAATAACCCAAATTGGAATGCACACACTTCTGTGTTTTCTTGTGATTATTTGCATAACACTTAATTAGAAAGCATATACATTGAAAATATGTAGTATGAAAAATGTGTATCAAATAATGTATTTCCATGTGCATACTATTTCATCTTGTTCAGTTCTGTGCTACACGCATGTACCATGGTTACTATTTCCGAATAGTGCCCGTAAATTTAATTAAAGCAACATCTTGACTATTTGTGGGGCTCTTTTCAATTAGGAAACAAAAATAATATATTATTAGCATGCCATAAATAGATTCTCAAGCGACGGAGTTCCCATTTGAAATGATATTTATGAAATGGGTCACGCACAGTGTATGCACCGAGCCTCTGGCGACGTGCATACACTTGCGGACGAGTTCCATAAATCTCATATCAAATGGAAACGAGTTTGAAATTCTGTTTATCACATGAACTGACTGGCTAAAGAGTGGCCAACGTGGAGATATATCCAATTTGTTTCAGTGAGCAGACGCCATTGACTATTTTCGCATCTAGTTAAACATCTATACAGGAAATATTAGGAATGTCTCTATATTTTATTCATCTGACATAACGTTGGCGCAAAATACAAATACATTATTATGGTGATGCGGCCAGCCAAATCAAATTCGCTCCAGGTGTTATTGTACGTGTTTCATATATCACATTTATGAAATGGGTTACAGCACGGAATAACAATGTATTTACGTGATAAATAGAGGATCTCAAACGAGTTTCCATTTGATATGAGATTTATGAAACGAGTCACGCACAATTTATGCTACGAGCCTCTGACGTTGTGCATACAATTACTGACGAGTTTCATAAATCTCATATCAAATGGAAACGAGTTTCACATGTCTTCACACTGCAAATAGCAGAAAACTTGGAGATACCTGATACGTTTCAGTGAGACGCTTTCCGGTCGTTGCAAACACTTCATATTACCTAACTGGAGCGCATTTTAACAATTGCATTGATTTCACTGAGTCACGGACGCTTCTAATGACGTTTAAAATAGGATAACGACAACGTCAAAACATCGTTAATTGCTTTGTCGCACCATTAGGGACGTCATTTTGGAACGTTTTCGTTTTGTTCGTTTTCCATAACGCTGCCGCATAATACGAATACGTGATTATGGTGATGCGGGCAGCCAATGAAATTCGCTGCATGTGTTATTACACGTTGTTTCATATCACATTTATTAAATTGGCTACAACACGTCATAACAAGGTTTTCATGTGATAAACATAATTATAAGACACATAACTACAATGTATATATAAAGCATACAAAACGCGGGGGATTCGAAAAAAAAAAAAAGTCTGTATACGCATATATATACATACTTAACTGAGTTTAAAACAGAGACATACGGCGCGAAACTGATTTCACAACTGACGTGAAGGTGTCTGCGGCAACGGTACTGTCACACCATGCCTCAGTAACACTGACGTAATCATGTTGTCTTGTTATATGGCGTGACGTCATACAGGTGCGCGCGTGGTGATCACGTGCCGCATGTTTTTAGACATGGATTCCCGTAACATTCAACAGAGATACTACTTTCACTTTCAAATTCAATAGAACACCTTGCCGATAATTGTGTATTTTATATGATTTGTCAGTTTGCATATTTCTAAATTGTCTTGGGGCTTGAAGTGTCATGCAGCAGAGCTCCATTCAGTGGCGTCGGAACGGGGGCGGCAGGGGCGGCGACCGCCGCCCCAATATTTGGACAGCAAAAAAAAGAAAGTTTTTTGCTGTGAGTTTGGGATCGGGAAATGATCGTAATTTGGGTAAACAAATACAAAAATATGTATGAGATACCTGTTAATGGTGTCTCTTAAATGCAGCAGAATGCAGGAAATGCCATCTAGAATTTAAAATAAATCCGGGGGGGGCATGCCCCCGGACCCCTCTAGCACTCCCTCGCTGCACTCGGGTCGACTGCCGCCGCCCCAATATTAATTTGCTTCCGACGCCTCGGCCATTAAGCTACCGGGTCCCTTAATTGTTATTTCGACCAACGTTTTCATTACTACATTATTCCAATCCTTTCGAGATTATTCTCAGTTATAAGCTGTATTTGTTGTCTATATCCAGATCTGCTTGCGCACACATACAGACTGATAATTAAGTGTTTGCACGTACACTGTTTTTTTAGGAAAAGAAGTATACCAGTATACCATTTGTTTTTTCAAAGACATATAATGATTAGTAATGCATATACATGTATCGACACTGATCATGCGACCCTGATCACGCGATTCATAAGTGGATCTGGATATACCGGAGTCGTAAAAACAATCTCCTCAATTCTCCAGTCACAGTTATAATGTGTATTCATTATGAAATTTCCACAGACAAAGTATATACAGAGTGATGGTGATGGTGTCATTTGATGGACAGGAATCAAAAGAGAATGATTTTGAAGTTGTTTCTACGGCATCTTACAATTGTGTTTATCTCGTTTCCACGACATATCATCTCGCCTGAACGAGTTAGCTATCTCGTTCAGGACTACGACAATGTCACATAATATATAATCAGCCAAGCAGAAGGCAACATCATTGTCATTCAATATTGTGGAGGAATATGTGTATTCTGTTGGTTAAAATGTCTCTCGAACGAAGAGGTATATATACACGTCATTCATTCAGTCAGTCATATATGCTTCTGAAACAAAAACGGTATATAGAACCATATCATGCATCGGCAGTGTATTAGCAGAGGAGTAGCTGACTGGTGATAATTGATATATAATAAGCATGTGTCCCATTGTTTCCTTCCAGTCACAACCATGTTCCAGGTGCATACAAAACTATCATCACAAAATTCGCAAATACTTTACATACAGCGGGACGTACTGATGGAACATAAAACGCAAAAAACTTTGTCTCTCGTGCCTCTCCCTCACACTATCGCATCATCTTCTATCGTCTATATGTATGGCAGGATGCATTGAAAAACGGACGGATAAATGGCACATTGATAGGCCATCTAAGTTCCGCATACAACATTTATATTTCTGTCTAATTCCCAGGAATGAGAGTTTTTGTCGCGACACTCTCCCTCAGCTCCTACGTGGAAAGAAAAATGAAAAAAATCACTGATCACATATTTGCCGTTGCCTGTTTTCGTACTAACTTACCTCGGTTGACTAAATTGCGGCTGGTGTGAGTCTATTGGGTTATGTTACCATTTACTCCGACATTGTGTTCTCCTTGCGTATTTTAAGGCTATCTTTTTTGGGACGAGTTGGTTGGTGGACGAGTTTTCGTGCTTCCGTATCCCGTGTCACCTAAGAGAAGAAACACAACCTGTGTGCTGTTTTCGAAATGCTTATTTTCTGTTATCTTCGTTAAATAATTCATTTGTGATTCTAATATTTGAACATTTAATAAATAATGCAGCTATTACGGCCAGAAAATGCGCGACTGTTGCAGCAGTGGGGATAAATTTTAGACCAAAATTTTAAGAACTTTTTGAGCTGTCAAATAATTTTATTGAACTTGAACTTAGTTGAAGTTATTCAAAAAAAAGTACAATATGTTTATGACAGCTAGTGTAGAGTGGATTATATTCTGAAATAATTACGCGGGAAATAATAGAAATGTATATGGATAATGATCAGTTGACATTACTGTATTTTGCATGATGATCAGACTTTCAATATTTGTCAACATTTTGAGCTGTTTTGGATTTATTTCTACAGCAGGCACAGGTAATAGAAAAGTAAATTATCATATGGGTCATGGTGTCCCCGAATTTTATATTCGTTGTACATTTTGGGTAATCACAGCCCCACATTGGGCGCCAAATGTCACAGGGCGAGAAAAATGTGCACCCGCCTGGGGCTTGAATACGGGACCTCTTGTTTACCGTACCATCGCTCTAACCGACTGTGAGCTAACCAGGCACGAATACACACCTCCCCATAGTGAGTTACATACTGTCGTGGATGTGAAAAAGTGTACCTGGCTTCACACAGTGTACGTGGCTTTGCACACCTCAATTTTTACTTATTTCATTGTTCATGCGGTTTTCTGAAGACAATTGACATGTGACCTGTGCATTCCTGTGATATAGCCTTCTATCATGTTCTGGCAAATCCAGGACCCTCAGTAGTCCGAAGGTCAAGGTCATAGACTTACTGTTGGGGTAAATTTCTTTAGCTTCAGTTTCCTTTGATAGAACTTATTGATATTTCACACATGCACTCCGCTGATGGTCAGCTATAACGCTGTGATAAATCTGTGACCCTCCAACCCTTAGTAATCCCAGAATCAAGGTCACAAACTTGACACGTTCAGAAAACTTAAAATTGAAGAAATGTCTTATAATTTCTGTTTCCTTTTATTGATTGTCTCGACAATTAATACATGCATTCACATAGTGATCCTCTATCATTAACCCTTAGACCGTTGCACACAACAATTGTCGACTGCTGTTGCTTTTAATTTTTGCCTTATTTCTCAATAAAAACATGTTTTGACAGCACTTCAGAATCATTTCCAATGGAAAATAAACAGCAGACGATAAAAAATTAGGATAGCAGTGTAAGCGTTAAAGGTACATGCCCACTCGGTAGCTACAAACTGTTCTTTATGGGAATTAAATAAGTGTATAATTATGTCACTATTCCACCATTTCTAAAAAGTATGGGTGCCTGCTATACAGATATAATCATTTAGTAATATTTATTTTACTGACAGTGACGCGCGGTGGTATACGGTTATTTTCATATGCAAATGAGGCATGGTATTTTTTAATTATTTATACTAATTAAATGCGTCGCCTAAAAAAAATATATTTTCGACAGATTATAAAGTATGATCATTGCACATAAAAAAATAAATACAGAGAATAAATAGTAATATCCGTTAGCATTTTAATAAAACACGGTTATCGCCCCTGATATCAGTGTATAAATTTACGTCTGATATAAAATGTATAATGATGCCAATTAATACGTGGGGTAATGGTGAATTAATGTTTATTTTGCCAGACAATGTCTCAGATGATGTCTCTGATATAAATAACATTTTGTGCCTACTGTGTGGGCATGGTCCTTTAACCTACACCCCTTCCCTCTCTCTCTCCCAACAGACTTAGAAAATTTGGTTTCTGGGACTTCCGTGTTTCAATGTTCAGTTTTTGTGTGTTTTTGTCGAGCCCAATTGCTGAAAGCGACACATAATGATCATAATGACGTCCGTCCGTCCAAAATCTGCGTTAAAGTTTTTAAAAATGCCTCGGCGGGCTCGACATGCGGGCCGCGGCCATCTGGTTTACATATGTGTGACCCATGTGTCTGTCTTCCACCAGTAGACCACCATCAAAAATACATTAATACCAGCACTTTTCTCACTAAATATGTAATTACATGTATATCACTTTTATGTGGTGCTGGCACAAATTTTCCAAGAGCAATACTAAATACCGTTACCCGTGATTGTTCTACATGTATATATGTAGATCCAAGAAAGCGGAAAGTTTTTGACATGTAAGTGGACAGAGTGGTGCACTCACTCGCAGTCGGAATTATTTCTTTATACTTCATGCTGCAAACGCTGTTCTACCCAGTCAGCAGTCTGTATCAGAGTTTGATTCTAGTGTGCTTTTAAATTGTCTGAGTACATACGCATACTCCGTTCTCATGCTCTCAATCAGGCAGTATGATTTGCCGTGAGCTGAGCACAGCTCAGTCATGGCAGTTCATACTGCCTGATCTCTGCTGTTTCGTGAATCCTCAACATTTATAAAATGTATTTTTGCTGTTTTCAGGCTCTGCTGACAGGACTGAAACCGCAGACTACATGAGACACAGGTATGCGTGTAACAGTCCTCAGTCCTGTAACACCAACTACTACTCCATCGAGTGTCCGGTCGGTGAGAAGATCGCCATCAATGGTGTGTATTATGGCGCGAAGCCGTACACCTATGCGTGCCACGACAACCAGTCATGTTTGAGCAGGTCTCGCTGTTGTGAGTACCAGGCTGGGGATTGTCTTGTGCCGTATGACACGGCCGCTCTGTACCGCATCTACAGTAAATGCTCCCAGGGCGAACAATGTGGGTGGCTGTTTGCCACGTCGATAGACGTGTCGGACCAGTGCCAGGTCGGCAGGAAGGAATCAAACTACGTAGAGACGGACTTCCAGTGCATCAATGGTACGTACCTACATATAATGGTTTTTCATACCTTGATGATTAATCTTACTGGGATTCGTGCCTGGGACCAACTGATCTGGTTGCCCCGCCCCCCCCGCCCCCCCCCCATACAGGGACATTCCCATCTGTATATATTTTGTTTTGTTTGCTGTTGACTGGATGTAAAACCTCCAAATCAATTGTTCTATATCTTTTTTGGTGTCTTCCTACTAGTGGCTGTCATAGAGAGGTTAACATGAGACACACCATGTGATTTTGTGGCGAAGAACATTTGATATACATTGTATCTCATGAATTGTTGTTACAATTTCCATAAATGACGTCAAAAGTTGGTGCGATGTTCGTACCAAATGCAAAATTATATTCCGCATTTGATATGAAAATATTGTCATCTTCCGACATCATTTACAGACAATATCGCAGTTTCTGTAAATATATTTCCTAAAAAATTATACATGTTCTTGGATACAAAATCGCATGGTGTGTCTCATATGGGGTCTCAATTTCCACGTAGCTTCATGGCCCTGCCACCAAATGACTTTCATGTCAGTCAGTGATGTTTCATTTAAAGGTACATGGCCACTCAGTAGGCACAACATGTTCCTTATAGGAATTAAATAAGTGTATAATTCTGTCACTATTCCACCAGTTCTAAAACTTACCACTTATAATCATTTAGTAATATTTATTTTACTGATAGTGACTCGCGGTGGTATCAGGCTATTTTCGTATGCAAATGAGGCATGCTCTTTTTAGCTCACCTGAGCGAAGCTCATGTGAGCTATTGTTACCGCAATGTGTCCGTCGTCGTCCGTGAACATTTTCAAACGTCTTCTCCTCGGTAACCATTGGGCCTATAGTCACCAAACTTCATGGTCATGGTCCTTACGTAGGGGGATTACAAAATTGTTAAAATGACGTCATCATGTAATCCAAGATGGCGATTGCTCTGGTGCAATATTTGTCGGAATCGGATGATTATGTCATCCATGATGGCCTCCAAAAGGTCCATTTATTCGAGATTTTGAACATCTTTTTCTCAGGAACCACATGGCCGATGCTGGCCAAACTTCATAGTAAGTTAAGATCCTTGGGTGAAGCATTTTCAGATTTGGTAAAATGAGAGTCATCGCTTAATCCAAGATGACCGCCATCTAAAAATAGCACAATTTTATAAAACACATGAACTCAATGTCACATTCTCCTCTGGTGTTCATGGAGTCAGGTGAGCGAATTAGGGCCATCATGGCCCTCTTGTTTAATTATTTATACTATGGTAATTAAAAGCGTCACCTGAAAAAATAATATCATCGCCTCTGATATCTGTGTAGACATTAATGTCTGATATAAAATGTATAATGATGCCAATCAATATGTGGGGTAATGGTGAATGAGTGTTTATTTTGCCAGAAAATGTCTGATATAAAGAACATTGTATGCCTACTGAGTGGGCATGTACCTTTAATAGGTGACAATAATCATATACAACTAAACTGACAATAACATTATAATGTGTTTGCGAGCGTAACCTACATTGTTCAGATTGTGATTCATGTCATACACACGGCTTCACACGTTTGCATGTGTGTATACCGTATAGTATCATCCTTTGACATTTGTGGCTGTGATTAGAAATGTGGCTTATGTCATTTGCAACCAATGTAGTCCCAGATAAGCTTGCGCATCTGCACAGTTTGTTAAGTGTTCACCATTTGGTAAGCGATTGCCATGCTTCAAGAAAACTGTATTAATCAGGTTGCACAAAGTGGTCTGACAGATTAGGAGCTACACTGTTTATTCAGTTCAAGTTATATGGCAGTTGTACATTGTGCGGTGGGGAAATGTCACCATTGATGTAGACCCACATTTGGTCCTTGAGACCCAACGGGCAATATGGACTTGGCTGCCATTGTAGACCCAGATCAGACTGCACATCTGTGCAGTCTGATCTGGGTTTACACTGTCATTCAGTGAAGTCATTACTTAACAGTTGGATACTATTTTACAAGATGAAATTTTTGAGCGATTTTTTTCCAGTTTCTTTATTTATTCTCAAAAATATATGCTGTTACCACTTGTCTGAACCGTATAGATGAGATGTTTCATACGAGTGGTAACAGCATAATACTTTTATGGAGAAACAAACAAATAGTCAACTTTTTTTCTTGATAAAAAGTATTGTATCCATAGACATAAATGGGTTTACAGACATAATTTGATTGTGATGAAGCGTTATATATAACGTGCAATTTGTCAGGATTTACACTTGTGTTTAATGTCATTGATGGGCAGTCTACAGGAAATTTATGTAACATTAAACGGTTTGCAAGAATTGTGGAGGAAGAAGCCAGTTCCAAATACATGTACATATAATTAAATTTGAGGTAGTGTTTTGTTGTGAAACTGTGCCACCACATATAGAAAGAAGCTGACATTTGAAATAACTACTTTAATGTATGTAAATGCACTCAAATTAAATTTGTACATACAAGTACAGTAAGTAACCTTCAGTGGTACTTACCATGGGCGGATTCAGGGGGGGGGCGGACCCGGCACGCTCCCCACCCTAAAATTTGCCGAGTTAAGATTTTTTACAAGTTACAAGGCACTTTTCTACGGTCGTTGTCTTATTGTTTCAAAATTTAAATGTTTTCAATCAAAAATCATGTCTAAACATACTGTGACAGTGTCATTATTTTTGCTCCATAATGCTCCAGAACGCAGGAAATGCAATGTAGATTTCAAAAAATTACGGGGGTGGGTGGGGGGGGGGAATGTCCCCGGACCCCCCTAGCGCTATCCCGAGCTCAGCTCGGTCTACAAACATTCGATAATATAGTCAAGTATTGCAAAATAGTTACGCGCCCCCTAACGTGAAATCATAGGATCCGCCTGCTTACTTTTCAGCTATATAAACACTCGTTCTAATACATTATTTTTGTCCCAATTATAAATTGGTGCATATATCATGTGTGAGGTCATAAAATTGATACATAGCTCGGCCGATAGGCAAGAGGGGATATAGTGTTAGTGTTAGTCCATGTACGCGAGTACGTACATGTTTTAGTAACACCTTGACTTTTCAATAACTCATAACCGCTTCACTGATTTTGATCATGTTTGGCCACAATGTGTGTAGGGATGGTGCTTTGTTTTGCATATGACCCACAGCCGACCGCTCAAGGTCACTGAGGACTTATGTTGACCTTGTTTTAAAGGCAAAAATGTTAACGTTTTTGTTCTTTTTAGCTCACCTGAGCGAAGCTCATTTGAGCTATTGTTACCGCAATGTGTCCGTCGTCGTCCGTGAACATTTTCAAACGTCTTCTCCTCGATAACCATTGGGCCTATAGTCACCAAACTTCATGGTCATGGTCCTTAGGTAGGGGGATTGCAAAATTGTTAAAATGACGTCATTACGTAATACAAGATGGCCGCCGTCTAAAAATAGCACAAATTCTTCAAAAATCTTCTTCTCAAGAACCGCCAACCGTATTTCAACAAAACTTGGTAGGAATGTTCGATGTACAATGCTCTTTCAAAGTTGTTAAAATGGTGACCCTGGGGTCAAAAATAGGCATGGCCTGTGGGGTCAAATTTTATTTTTGACCGAATATGATCATGTCGTATATCAAATTGACAAGAGTGCATTTTTTGTCGAAATCGGATGGTTATGTCATCCAAGATGGCCGCCGAAAGGTCAAAAGGTTGTTCTTTTATTAGAGATTTCAAAATTCTTCTTCACATGAACCACTTGGCCCATGGTAGCCAAACTGAAAAATTATGGTCCATGGGTGAAGCCTTTTCAGATTTGTTAAAATGGAGGTCATCGCTAATCCAAGATGGCCGCCATCTAAAAATAGCATAAATTCTTAAAAAAATCTTCTTCTCATGAGTTGTTAAAATGGTGATCCCGGGGTCAAAAATGGGCGTGGCCCGTGGGGTCAAATTTTATTTTTGACCGAATATGCTCATGTCATATATCAAATTTTTGAAAACACATGAACTCAATGTCACATTCTCCTCTGGTGTTCATGGAGTCAGGTGAGCGAATTAGGGCCATCATGGCCCTCTTGTTTCAATAACTCGTCAACCACTTCTCTGATTTTGATAATATTTGGCCACAATGTGTGTCTAGGGATGCTGCTTTGTTTTGCATATGACCCATGTCCGACCGCCCAAGGTCAAGGTCACTGAGGACTTATGTTCACCTTGTTTGTAAGGCAAAAATGTAAAGTTTTTTCTCAATAACTCATGAACCACTTATTTGGCCACAATGTGTGTCTATGGATGCTGCTTTGTTTTGCATATGACCCACATGGTCACGGTCACTGGGGACTTGATTTTTTTTTATTAAGGCTGCCAGCGAGGGGATTAGCTTTGTTTAATGATGCTTTTACATTCATCTGTATCATGCTATTTAGACATATCTGATAACCAGAGCCTTCATATAAATCCAACTGTTGAGTTTTTATACCCCCACAAACAAAGTTTGTTGGGGGTATATAGGAGTCAGCTTGTCGGTCGGTCTGTCTGTCGGTCGGTCTGTCGGTCTGTTGGAAATTCCCTTCCGCTCTATATCTTCTACACCGATTCATGGATTATCAAATGGCTTGGCACAAATGTTTCTCATGATGAGAAGGTGTGTCGCGATCAATAACCACGCACCTACGTCCAAGGTCAAGGTCACAGTTGAAGGTCAAAGGTCAAACCTATCGAAATTCCCTTCCGCTCTATATCTTCTACACCGATGCATGGATTATCAAATGGCTTGGCACAAATGTTTCTCATGATGAGAAGGTGTGTCGCGATCAATAACCACGCACCTACGTCCAAGGTCACAGTTGAAGGTCAAAGGTCAAACCTATCGAAATTCCCTTCCGCTCTATATCTTCTACACCGATGCATGGATTATCAAATGGCTTGGCACAAATGTTTCTCATGATGAGAAGGTGTGTCGCGATCAATAACCACGCACCTACGCCCAAGGTCACAGTTGAAGGTCAAAGGTCAAACCTATCGAAATTCCCTTCCGCTCTATATCTTCTACACCGATGCATGGATTATCAAATGGCTTGGCACAAATGTTTCTCATGATGAGAAGGTGTGTCGCGATCAATAACCACACACCTACGTCCAAGGTCAAGGTCACAGTTGAAGGTCAAAGGTCAAACCTATTGAAATTCCCTTCCGCTCTATATCTTCTACACCAATGCATGGATTATCAAATGGCTTGGCACAAATGTTTCTCACGAGGTGTGTCGCGATCAATAACCACGCACCTACGTCCAAGGTCACAGTTGAAGGTCAAAGGTCAAACCTATTGAAATTCCCTTCCGCTCTATATCTTCTACACCGATGCATGGATTATCAAATGGCTTGGCACAAATGTTTCTCATGATGAGAAGGTGTGTCGCGATCAATAACCACGCACCTACGTCCAAGGTCCAAGGTCACAGTTGAGGTCAAAGGTCAAACCTATTAGAAATTCCCTTTCCGCTCTATATCTTCTACTCCGATGCATGGATTATCAAATGCCTTGGCACGAATGTTTCTCAGGATGAGAAGGTGTGTCGCGATCAATAACCACGCACCTACGTCCAAGGTCACAGTTGAAGGTCAAAGGTCAAACCTATTGAAATTCCCTTCCGCTCTATATCTTCTACACCGATGCATGGATTATCACACATGCCCAGGGTCAAGGTCACAGACTTGATGTGTTTGAAACCTTAACGCTCGGCTAAATGGCTTATAATAAAAAATGCCTCGTTTTCTTTGGCTGCCAGTGGGGGTATTCGTGTGCCGACAGGCCACATTTCTAGTTTCACTTGCTCTGTAATTGAAATACATGTACATGTATAAATTTGACAGTGCACCAATGCTGAGAATATATGGGTCAATATCGGGCAAAATAAAACTAATTCTCCTTCTAGTCTAGATGTGTCTCTGTATCCTCAGCCATTTAGCCAAGGAAATTCCATGAGAATGTTGTTGAAGCTGACTAATAAAGCCAGGACTACATTATTTGCATCACAGGCAGTCAGCAAAACTAAGTACTGGATGTCATGGCTAACATGAAGTGCCATTCTACGTCCTGCCAGCTGCAGTATCACTGGAGAGTTGGGTAATGAAACTTCAAGTCCATAATGATACTCTGTATTCTCATCATGTTTCTGATGTTTAGAGGCCAAGAAACCGAGAAATTTCTCTGCAGAACTACAGAAGTAATGCTGCTAAATTTGGTATTGTCAGACTTGCGGGACGTATTATGTATTCATCTTGTGCGGGCGGGCGGGCACAGCTTGTCCACGCAATAACTAGAGTTCTACTTGACGGATTGTAACCAAAACCAAAACCTTCCGATGACGTATCTTCTCTTGGCGGCCATTTTTATTTTTCGCACTTTGTATCCTTGTCCACGCAATAACTTCAAGTTCTACTTCACCGCTCATAACCAAATTTGATATACATGTTTATCATGGCAAGACAAAGAAGCCTATTGATTTTGAAAAATTTCCGATACTTGTCTCCCCTTGGCAGCCATTTTTAATTTTTGCACTCTTTATCCTTGTCCACGCAATAACTCAGTTCTACTTCACCGATCATAACCAAATTCGGTATACATGTTTATCACGGCAAGACGAAGAAGCCTATTGATTTTGATATCCGATGACTTATCTCCCCTTGGCAGCCATTTTTAATTTTCGGACTGTATCCTTGTCCACGCAATAAGTCGAGTTCTACTTGACGGATCGTAACCAAATTTGGTTTACATGTTTATCACATCAAGATGAGTTATCTCCCCTTGTTGACTGGCCTTGCCTCGACGGGCGTATATTGTGACCTTCGGCACTCTTGTTTAATTGTTTGTTTTACGAAGACCAAATCTCTGATGTGCCATAGGAGGGGGGAAAAAATACACAAAAGAAGTTGCAATTTTATTTTTTCTTCGGGAATTATAAACTGTACGGAGGAGAACAATAAAAAGTCAGTTTATTAATAAAAAAAATTATGTTTGTGCATCTATATCTTTGCATAGACTATATGTAGTCTTATGATATTTTAAACATTAATTAATACGACTTTGTACAATAAATACAACACTTATATGTGCAACAATAGCTTCTAAACGTGGTTTCCGAACAGTGTGATTTTATGATTTTAGATATGTTTACAGTAAAGTTTTTCTTTAATGTCTTTAATACTAACGGAATAATGATTTTTATGAAACATAGTGCAGGAAATTCAAAACTTTGTATATTATTGTACAGTTTGCTTTACACTCATAACTGTTGTTTTGATGATGAATTGGTTACCGTCAATGTAAATAAAAATCGAGAGCATGTAAATTTAAGATTTAGTGAAAACATTTAATCATCAAACAAATTTCAGTTGTTTTTTTTCAGTTTTGTTTGTTTCCAAAAACGCTAAATTTTCGGCTGGTTTGTAAAACAAATAATAACAATATAAAGGCCTAACTGCTGCAACATATTCATCATTAGAAAGAAAGAAACTGCAGTCGTATTGACTTGAATAAGATTTACGCCACAACTCAAGGACACCGCCATTACGCAAAACCAGACCACGTGATCCCACACCATGTTTTACAGCATTTACACAAATGCTTTCATTGGCACAGATGTAGGCATAATGGTAGTTCTTAATGTGGGAAGAAATTTCCCAGAGAAAATCTCACATGTCCGATATACCATTTCACATACTGATTGGTGAAGGCTACTTCCTGATTTCAAGCATTGGATTACATGTTCAGGACGCATCATATTACCGTAATAATACTAAGTATGTGGATACCATTTTTTTGGGAAACCTGTTTAGTTTAGTCTAGCCCTAAACAATGGGACACCCTTTGTTATGGGAAATCAGATATTTACATGTGTTTCCTCGAATGAATTGTGTCCAAATATTTAGGGTTAGAATGGTACATGTACATGTAATAATGGACACAGATGTTTCAAAGGATTAGTGTAGGATGTGTAGGTGTTTGTAATGTCGACATGCGGGGCCATCTGTCTTGTAATGTCTAACCACATGCCCCACTGACCAGAGTTAACCCTTTCAACCACAAGTATCTTGATTCCTATATTTGCAAACACTGAAGATCCGGATGAGCCGGTTCGTTGAGCCTTGTGCATCTGCAGTCTGATCAGGATCTGCTCTGTTCTCCAGTACATCGATGAAACTCCTGTTATGCTCCTACATGTAACTAGCAATATAGATTGTTATCAGGCTTCACAAATGTGCTATTTGATCAGGAGCTGAACTGGTCATAAATCCCATAAGCCCCATTTGTCACAGCCACATATTTCATGAGACAGCAGAAGGGCAGGGATTCACTTGGACCAATTAAATATAATTATTTATTGTTTACCCCAGTTTCTCAACCAATGAAAGCAATGTATTTTTATTCAAGCACTAGCAAAGAATTATACAATCAACATCCAAATTTGGTGTCTTACAGCTTTATGCAAATGAGCTTATGTCGGTCGCAGCACATATTTTGCGGGTTGAACTTTTTAAAAACACGGGTCTTGCGCTATAAAAAATAGTTATAACAACTTAGCTTGATCGCCTTTTCAGTGTGATAAATGTTATTGCAAATGTTTCCGTAGTCTAAGGGTGCGACTTTTAACCGCCATACTTGATTATTCGCGATTTGTAACTCCATGGTCCGATGCACGAATACAAACTTCAGTTTCGGCTTCAGAATAGAAATCTCTATGATTTTGGGTTTTCCAAAAATATATTATTAACTCAACATTTTCTTTCCCTTGTCAATTCGGCCCAGAACGAGAACTCAGTTTCTCACCGATTACTTGTTTATTTGAGTACTTTTAGGCAGATCACTATATCATTTCATTTGTCTATAGAGGGCATCTTGTTAGAGATTGACAAACCACATCAGATATGCAAAACTGTCATGATCTGGGCCAGTTTTCTGGTTTCTGAAAAAAAAATGTTGTTGCTGTGAAATTCCCGCGCTTATTTTTCGCGAAACAGTTTCCGCTCTAGATTAATTATTAGTCTATTTGTCATCCACAAACACATACTAGTACTGCGAAGAATTTCATTTCAGGACGTTCAGTCCATTGATTAAATTCAGTATATGACCAAAAACAATGACTTATAATGTAAATATATATATTGTCAGGACGTTCAGTCCATTGATTAAATTCAGTATATGACCAAAAACAATGACTTATAATGTAAATATATATATTGCAGATATACTATGTAAACATCCTAGGATAAATGTATATATAGTTTTTTTCGAACCAAAATCAGTAAACAAACCGCAAAATCTGAGCTTTAAATAGATTGTGGTTTTGTATTACATGGAAAACACTAAAATCTGTAGTTTCAGTATAGGATATTATAGCTACATGTATACACAGTATATTATACAGTAAATGGTGCTACCATATGACCACCGAGTCTAACCCTTAGAATGTGTGTGGGAAACGACAATAGTCGTCTACTGTTGTTTTATTTTTTCCCTTCTTTTTATACGCCCGTTTGAAAAAACGGGACGTATTATGTATTCATCTTGTACGGGCGGGCGGGTGGGCACAGCTTGTCCACGCACTCTTGTTCAACAATACAAACATGGTTTGACAGAACTTTAGTATCATTTCCATTGCTGTTGATGAGAAAAACGGAAAATATAAAATAAAAATAAATAGCAGACGACAAAATTTAATTCCGCAGTGTATTAAAAGGGTCAAGCCTGACTCATTCCATAAATGATCAAATAGAAACTTGTTTGAGGTCCTGTATTTACTTTGTACATGTACCCATAAAACATATAAAATGTTTATGTACATTAACCCTTAGACAGCTATCTTAATTTTGTGTCGTCTGCTGTTTATTTTCTATTTTCCATTTTTATCATCAAAAACATGCTTTGACAGCACTTTAGAATAATTTACAACATGCTTTGACAGCACATCAGAATCATTTCCAATGGAAATGATTCTGAAGTGCTGTCAAAGCATGTTTTTATTGAGAAATAAGGCAAGATATAAAAGCAACAGCTGACGACAATTGTTGTGTGTAGCGGTCTAAGGGTTAAATTTACATTTGAAATTCTCAACAAAATGGGTGAATATTCTATGAATATATTCTCTGAGGACTCGATTCTAATGAAATTATCCAAGACATGTTCATGATATTTACGAGAAATAAAAGAAAATATGATGTCCGCTATTTTTTAACTATTTATAGCCCACACGTTTCCCAGCATGCAAAGAGTTAACAAAATACAGACATGATGCAATGTTTCTCACACTGAAATGCAAAACTGGTTGTGCAGTAAAAGTGTCAAGTTGTGTCAATCCTGCCCATGTTTGTGATTATTCCTGGCTACCCGCCCACACAGTGGGGAAGTCAGCTAATCTTGAAATCTTGACTTAGATATCCATGGTAGATATGGGTCAAACCTTACAGGCTTAACATTTCTTAATCCTACCTGATCTGTCCAAGACTGAATGGAGTGAAGAAGTAGAGACAATGTTGTATTTTGCTAACAATGACATCCAACATTACAATACATGTGTGAATTGTAAATTAACCTTTTCCCTCCTACTTTCGTGAACTCATAATTTGTGACTATTCCATGTAAAGAAAAATGGTAATTTGAATTTTTTTAGGAAATGTTGCATTAAGAAAACAAGTTATAGTTCGAAAATCAGTCCACAAATTAAAAAATTATTTAAAAAATTTTTTAGCCCTCACAAAAAAAAAAAAAATCGCAATAAAATCAATATTTGATGAAATTTTCATCAAATAATTGTCATATCATTTTTTTGGGGGGAAGGTGACTTGTTATTGATGAAAAAGATCTTGCATTTAAATATTGGTTTTGATTTAATGTGTTTAATAGCCAAAAGTTTGTCGGCAGCAAAACGTGGAACAGTCAGAAAATCATTGATTTTCACCTGTAGCCAATTTCTCCAACATTGCAAAGTATACTTTTCTAGCAAAGTATACTTTGAGAGAGAAATTTTCAATTTTAGGATAAATTAATTCATTTTTAGCCAGGTTTTTTAAAAAAAATCCAGGCTATTGGATTGGCGAAAGCCGGGCGGGCGGGCGGCGTCCACAATCAATGTTAAGTTTTCGTGTTTGAGTCCATTTCTTTGTTACTGTACCACCTAGGACCACCAAACTTTCACAGCTTCATAATCAAGGGGTGCCCACCACATATCACTATCCAACATGTTACTTTTTTTTTTTAACTTGACCCATTTTTTCCGCGTAGTCGACTTAGCCATTTTCAATGTTAAGTTTTCGCGTTTACAATGTTAAGTTTTCGTGTTTAAGTCCATTTCTTTGTACTGTACCACCTAGGACCACCAAACTTTCACAGCTTCATAATCAAGGGGTACCCACCACATATCACTATCCAACATGTCACTTTTTTTTTTAACTTCACCCATTTTTTCCGCGCAGTCAACTTAGCCATTTTCAATGTTAAGTTTTCGCGTTTACAATGTTAAGTTTTCGTGTTTAAGTCCATTTCTTTGGTACTGTACCACCTAGGACCACCAAACTTTCACAGCTTCATAACAACCAAGGGGTGCCTACCACATACAACTATCCAACATGTGACCATTTTTTTACCTTCACCTATTATTTCTACGTAATTGACTTAGCCATTTTCAACGTTAACTTTTTAACGTACGTCTGGTTAAAAGTTTTTTGGTTAAAACCTTTTCGTTATACTATATCTCTGCAACTGCTTCGCCCATTACCTTGAAACTTCACATGGGTGTTTATCATCATCCATATTTTCATTCTAACCCCCAACCGTGCGGCCCCTGTGCCCAATGTCAAGGTCAAATTACTTTGAATTTTTTTTTTTTTGTTAATGTTTTTTTGTGTACTATATCTCTGCAACTGCTTCACCCAATACCTTGATACTTCACATGGGTGTTTATCATCATTGTCGCACCTGCTTGCGGAAAGCGCGATCCTGTGCCCAATGTCAAGGTCAAATTACTTTGATTTTTTTTGTTAAAGTTTTTTCGTGTACTATATCTCTGCAACTGCTTCACCCAATACCTTGATACTTCACATGGGTGTTTATCATCATTGTCGCACCTGCTTGCGGAAAGCGCGATCCTGTGCCCAAGGTCAAATTACTTTGAATTTTTTTGTTAAAGTTTTTTCGTGTACTATATCTCTGCAACTGCTTCACCCAATACCTTGATACTTCACATGGGTGTTTATCATCATTGTCGCACCTGCTTGCGGAAAGCGCGATCCTGTGCCCAATGTCAAGGTCAAACAAATTACTTTGAATTATTTTGTTAAAGTTTTTTCGTGTACTATATCTCTGCAACTGCTTCACCCAATACCTTGATACTTCACATGGTGTTTATCATCATTGTCGCACCTGCTTGCGGAAAGCACGATCCTGTGCCCAATGTCAAGGTCAAATTACTTTGAATTTTTTGTTAAAATTTTTTTCGTGTACTATATCTCTGCAACTGCTTCACCCAATACCTTGATACTTCACATGGATGTGTATCATCATTGTTGCACCTGCTTGCGGAAAGCGCGATCCTGTGCCCAATGTCAAGGTCAAATGTTACTTTGAATTTTTTTGTTAAAGTTTTTCTTTGTGTACTATACTCTGCAACTGCTTCACCCAATACCTTGATAACTTCACATGTGTTTTATCATCATTGTCGCACTGCTTGCGGAAAGCGCGATCCTGTGCCCTATGTCAAGTTCAAATTACTTTTGAATTTTTTGTTGAAGTTTTTTCGTGTACTATATCTCTGCAACTGCTTCACCCCAATACCTTGATACTTACATGGGTGTTTATCAGCATTGTCACACCTGCTTGCGGAAAGCGCGATATCGTCGGCATTTTTGGCATACGTCCGTCCGTGTGTCCGTTAAAGTTTTTTGGTTTAAATGTTTTTTTCCATCACTATATTTTTATCTATTTTTTTAGTGTCCATGCCTCGCCCCAAGGCGCGACATGCAGGCCACGGCCATCTAGTCTACAAAAAGTGGGTATAATTATGTTATCCAAGTGTCTATGCTTGGAAAAAACCTGGCCTTCGTGGCTTTGCCTCGTTTCTTGTTATTATACTGAATTTATTACATTATCACAGCCATTTTGGCTGTGATATATAGGTAGTGTAATAAATTCAGTATAATAATTCTGCATACTTTTAATCATCAAATATATGCAGTCGTTAGTTCAATATGACATAATGCATTTTGTAAAATATAAATGATTTCTCCCTCAAAGTATACTTTGCTAGATAAGTATACTTTGCAATGTTGGTGAAATAGGCTACTGGTCATGGTTGACATGGTAGAAGGGGGAATGCATGGTCATGTAATTCTTTGCCATTAATGAAATTTGATCAGTGAGTTGTAGCTAGTCAGGAGGTCTTCATGATGATGATTGCATTGAATATATCTTGCTGTGCAGGTACTCAAATTCCCATGTTATTTAAAATTAGAAACTGAGTTCATTAGGAATACTGATTCATACAGTACAGGCACCGCGAAACCCGCATATTTGTTTATTTACCGAGTTTTTCGGCCTCGCGGAATCTCATGCACTTTGCGGCAAACTGCTGTTTTGTGGCAAAAATCCGCAACCTCCCGCGGTATTCATGATTGCCGCAATTGTTTTTATCGATTGCGGCAATCATGACCAACGCGGCGTAATCGTCAAACATATCACCAACACATTTGCAGCAATTTGCGGCGTTTTGATCGATAGAAAATGCGGCGTTTAATTTGCTTCATATTTCAGTTGAGTATTCATGCAATTTCTTTAAGGTCACACAGGCCCGTAGCCAGGATGAGGCAGACGTGGCAGCCGCCTCGTCTCAGATTTTGCCGATTTTTGTCGCACCCGCTTGCGGAAAGCGCGATATAGTCGGCACTTTGGCATACATATGTATGTACGTACGTACGTGTGTCCGGTTAAAGTTTTTGGTTAAGTTGTTTGGTTAAGTTTTTTGTTTAAAGTTCTTGGTTAAGTTCTTTGGTTAAAGTTTTTGGTTAAGTTTTTTCGTTAAAGTTTTTCGTTAAAGTTTTTCGTTAAAGTTTTTTCGTTATACTATATCTCTGCAACTGCTTTGCCCATTACCTTGAAACTTCACATGGGTGTTTATCATCATCTATATTTTCATTCTACCCCCCTCCCGTGCGGCCCCTGTGCCCAATGTCAAGGTCAAATTACTTTTAAGTTTTTGGTTAAAGTGTTTGGTTAAAGTTTTTGGTTAAAGTTTTTGGTTAAAGTTTTTGGTTAAAGTTTTTGTCGCGCCCGCTTGCGGTAAGCGCGATATAGTCGGCACTTTGGTGTACATACGTACGTACGTGTGTCCGGTTAAAGTTTTTGGTTAAGTTTTTTTCGGGTTAAGTTTTTTGGTTAAAGTTTTTCGTTATACTATATCTCTTTTTTTAGTGTCCATGCCTCGCCACAAGGCGCGACATGCAGGCCGCGGCCATCTAGTTTTTATTTAATGCCGTATCCGGTGGTCTAAGTGACGGGAAATCGCATCTATGACAATCTAGATGTCAACATTTTCTTGGGGGAGAACCCCCAAACCCCCTCACGCATTAGCAGTGCGCGTTGCGCGTCGCGCTCGCTTGTTCACAATATTTTGTTCACCTCGTCTCATTTTTGGCTACGGCTACGGCCCTGTGACACATATCGTCCCGCGAATCGGCGTAATATGTGTATGGAAGTAAAGGAACATATCTTCTGTATCGTAACATCGGCCTATACACATGTATTACATTGCCGACGTCACGTTTATATATATATATACATGTATATGTATTATATTTTTCCCATCGAAATTTAAATACGGTCATAACTATTCATTTCCAATAGATCGGTAAATGGAAATTGCGATTATTACCTTAGAGGTAATTAGAAATCGTATGGGTCCCGTTAGTTTTCGTTGATTTTATGACCGACGACTTCCGTTTAGGCCTTCGACCAACTCGTCCGTCAGCCAACTCATAATAATACACAATAGCGACATGTCCAATGTTCATCAGCTGACAGTCGACAGGTTGCGGCATGCCCGTATGTAGCCGGGGTGGGGGGGGTGGGGGGGGGGGGGGGGGGGGGGGGGGCGCGGATAAGTTGTGCACTCGAAATCTCGCGATCACGCTGCACGATCGCAACCTATGCGAGAAACCGCGAACACGCGAGGTTGTCACATGTCCCTAACAGGACACGTACACATTGTTTTAGGAGACGATTCTTATGTGCAGCCAAAACATGTTTTTATTAAGAAATAGAACAAATGTGGACAAACATCAGTAGTTCTTGACAACAAAAACATAATAATTGTATCCCCCGGACTCCGTCGGGGGATACTATGGATTTGACAGCGGGCCGCGTCCGCGTCCGGAGCATAACTCGAACACCCTTTGGAATATTTTCATGAAACTTCACACTTGATAGCCGACCCGAAGGGTGGGGTGCGCGCACAAGAATGACAACTTTGCACCCTAGCTAATTTTTTGTGTCTCCCTTTTTTGTTTCTGCTTGATTTTCGTGTCCGGAAGCATAACTCCACCACCCTTTGGAATCTTTTCATGAAACTTCACACATGCATAGGACCACGACCCGATGGTGAAGTTTTTCGCGCACAAGAATGACAACTCTTGCCATAGCTAATTTTTTTGAGTTTCTGTTTTCGCGCACTGATTTCCTGTCCGGAGCATAAACTCGACCACCCTTTGGAATATTTTCATGAAACTTCACACATGCATAGACCACGACCCGGAGGTGTGTCGCGCACAAGAATGACAACTCTTGCGTAGCTAATATTTTAGTTATCTCCCTTTTTTGTTTTGCGCACTCTACAAACTGGACAATAATGCATGAAGACCCGTTTTCTCGTCTGCTCTGTACACCTTTTCTTGTGTGCTCTGTACACCTTACCTGTAGAGAGAACAATAGAGACTGGGAGAACCATTCACCTGTGCATGTGCTAGCATGTGCAAATGTCCAGTCTTGACCAGTCTTGACCACTCTGACCACAGGTAATTTATACAGGTAAATTACTACATTGGATATTACATTTCCGTAAACTGTGTTGAAAATATTGTGGCATTATGTGGACCTGTGCAGATATATGTAGATAAATATAGGACTATTAAAAAAAATATTCTGGGCTCCAGTAGCAAGCATTATTATTTTTAATTTTTAAACTTTTTTTTCCATTTTTTTTTTCATTTTTTTTTCTTCAAATTCTTTTTAAATTTTTGTCTAGTAGCATAAGGTCGTAAGTGCTATATACAGACTATTATCATATAATATCATATAATAAAACAATTATTGACTAGTGAGCCATAGAATATAATCTGATATTCCATGGCTCACTAATAATTGTATAATATGTTCGGGCCAGTGAAAATTGCTTTCGGGCCCAGGCTCGAGGTCAAGGCGGGACAAGGCGAAGCATTTGATTCCGCGGAATTCTTGTTTACTTATCTCCCTTTGTTGGTTCATGCTCAGATTTCGTATCCAGAGCATAACTCGAACACCCTTTGGAATATTTTTATGCCCCACCACGATAGTGGAGGGGGCATTTAGTGTTACCCTTGTCCGTCCGTCCGTCCGTCCGTCCGTCCGCACACACGAATGGGTACTTGTTGTAAGCGTACAGGGATCTTATTGGGTAGGGTTAGGATAGTGTTGGGTACTCTTGTTGGGTATTTTTATACAGTAAAAACCCAACTAGTATTCATTCATAGGAACGTGCGTCCCGTCTGTCCGTCCGTCACACAAAACTTTAACACTCGGATAAATGTCTCATAAGTTCTTCATCCTTCGACCGATCTGCTTCTTATTTCATATACACATTGCTCTGATGGTTCACTACCGCCCTGTGCCAAATCCACGTTCGTCCTGCCTCCGCCAAGCCCAGGGTCAAGGTCACATACTTGGTGCTTCAAAAACTTTAACGCTCGGGTTAATATCTTATAATTTCTGTTTTCTTTCACGGATCAGCTTCATATTTCATATACACATTGCTCTAATGGTCCTCTACCGCCCTGTGCCAAATCCACGTTCGTCCTGCCCCCGCCCCCCCAAAGCCCAGGGTCAAGGTTACATACTTGGTGCTTCAAAAACTTTAACGCTCGGGTAAATATCTTATAATTTCTGTTCCCTTTGTTTTTTCCGTCACTGATTTTGTCTCCGGAGCATAACTCGAACACCCTTTTTAGCTCACCTGAGCGAAGCTCATGTGAGCTATTGTTACCGCAATGTGTCCGTCGTCCGTCGTCGTCGTCCGTGAACATTTTCAAACGTCTTCTCCTCGGTAATCATTGGGCCTATAGTCACCAAACTTCATGGTCATGGTCCTTAGGTAGGGGGATTACAAAATTGTTAAAATGACGTCATTTTGTAATCCAAGATGGCCGCTGTCTAAAAATAGCACAAATTCTTCAAAAATCTTCTTCTCAAGAACCGCCAACCGGATTTCGACAAAAACTTGGTTCATGAATGATCGATGTACAATGGGCTCTTTTATCAAAAGTTGTTTAAAAATGGTGACCCGGGGTCAAAAATGGGCGTGGCCCGTGTGGTCAAATTGGGGGTCAAATTTTATTTTTGACCAAATATGGTCATGTCTTATATCAAATTGAAGGTATCAATGAGGCGATCACTCTGGTGCATTTTTTGTCGAAATCGGATGGTTATGTCATCCAAGATGGCCGCCGAAATGTCAAAAGGTCGTTCTTTTATTAGAGATTTCAAAATTCTTCTTCACATGAACCGCTTGGCCCATGGTAGCCAAACTTAAAAGTTATGGTCCATGGGTGAAGCCTTTTCAGATTTGTTAAAATGGAGGTCATCGCTAATCCAAGATGGCCGCCGTCTAAAAATAACATAAATTCTTAAAAAATCTTCTTCTCATGAACCGCTAGCCGGATTTTGACGAAACTTGGTAGGAATGATCGATGTACAATGCTCTTTCAAAGTTGTTAAAATGGTGACCCCGGGGTCAAAAATGGGCGTGGCCCGTGGGGTCAAATTGTGATCAAATTTTATTTTTGACCGTATATGCTCATGTCATATATCAAATTGAAGGTATAGATGAGGCGATTGCTCTGGTGCAATATTTGTCGGAATCGGATGATTATGTCATCCATGATGGCCACCAAAAGGTCCATTTATTCGAGATTTTGAACGTCTTTTTCTCAGGAACCTCATGGCCGATGCTGGCCAAACTTCATAGGAAGTTCAGATCCTTGGGTGAAGCATTTTCAGATTTGGTAAAATGAGAGTCATCGCTTAATCCAAGAATGCATCTAAAAATAGCACAATTTTTTTGAAACATGAACTCAATGTCACATTCTCGTCTGGTGTTCATGGAGTCAGGTGAGCGAATTAGGGCCATCATGGCCCTCTTGTTTCAAACTACTTTTGTATCTGGGGAGGGGGATACACATGCGCTTGTCGACAAGCGTCCATTTCCAGTTGTCTTAGGAGACGATTCTAATGTACTGCCAGTACATGTTTATTGAAAAGAAAACATATTTTGATACGTTTTATTGGTTGCTGTATCGCATCGTCGACCTATACACAAGATTGCGAAAACGCGAGACTGCAAAATCGCGAGGCGAAAACATGATATTCTATTGTATTCAATATCGCGTTTTCGCCTTGTGATCGCGCGTTTTTGTGAATGCGATGTCGCTTTTTTGCCTCGGCTTTTTCACGATGTGTTGAAATTGAGTTTTGCGCACACACAGACTAGGATACCCTATTTTGTCAAAACTACGAACGCGATACCTTTCATCGATACATGTACTATGATATAATATTGTACTATCGCTATCGTCATCGTGATATCGCCTTCCGGATGGACATGCACGATGACGATATGATGACTATAGTACACAGCTCGTGCGCAAGATATGTGCATGCAGATGTGATAAATAAGTTAGATCACGTTTGTCCGCATGTAGAGTGATAACCCGCTTGTTAAAGCTCGCGGAGTATCTCCTCATACATGCGGATGAACCGTGATCTAACTTATACACAGTATCGTCATTGTGATATCGCGTCATTGTGGCTTCGTGTTATGGCCATAATCTTTATCGTACATGTAATATCGTAGTATCGATGGCCTAAATGGAACACCGTAGTGGAGGGTAGAAGATTGGGTGTGTCAATGCCTACGCTGTGATACAGCTTACAATTATATCTTAAATCCATTGTCGGAACCCGAGACAATGTCGCTGCCCTTGACATGCAGTGGTCCTCACTATCGTTAGAACAAGCTGTGCCCGAGAGTTGTCCGCCGCCCATACTGCGTGGATACATAATACTCACGTTTTCAAAAGGGCGTATACAAAATATGACGCCGTACACACCCATCCCCAACTAGCACATTTGCGACATAACATTTTCGGTCTAGCTGCACACCTGATGGTGTTTACAATCATCAGTCAGTAATCCAGTTTCACGTGCAAAGTGTGACCGACATTTAGAGTTCGGCGGAAATTAACATATCAAAACCACGGTATGTAAGTCGCTCACGTCATCGCAGATAAATTGATAATTACGCATTAGCTTGACATAGTGCATTGTTTGATTTCTTGATAAAGCAAGATTTGGTAGCACATGAGAATCGTCTCCAACGACAATTCTCCTATTTTGTCAAAATATGTTTTGTAAAGAAATACCAATGTAATCATGTTTTCTTTTCACATTTGTTGATCTCTTAATAAAATAGGTTTGGCAACACATGAGAATCGTCTCCTTAGACGATTCTAATGTTTTGTCAAAAGAAAGAATATTGATGCTTTTTGTCACATTTGATTTATTTCTTAATAATAACACAGTTTTGGCAGCACATTAGAATAGGAATGGAATGGTGCTTAACGGCCCATCAACACAAAAGAGTATCATTTAGGGCTAAGCAATGTAGATGAAGAATGGAAACACATTAGAATAGTCTCCTAAGACAACACCATTTATACTTTGTACGAATAATAGCATTATTGTTGAGCCCGCTTGCGGAAACCGAGACATAGTGATCACAATGGTGTCCGTCCGTATTTTTAATTGTTGACAGTATTATCACCGAAAACCGGCGATGCGACATGGAATGAAATGTCGAACCTAGCCCATAGTCATTGGGGAAACTGTTAGCCCGGGCAAACAATTGACAATTCAGAAATCAACGATTTAATTTGTGTTTCTCGAGTCGGGGTCCATATGGTGAGAGGAAATACTATCGATTTTACACACCATGAAAAATCTTGTTGGAACGTAAATGTCAATTGTCATGTACACCATTTCAGCTTACCGCCGTCACGTCAGCTCTAAGTATGTATGGTTCGGGGCATTTCTTTCCTTCATTTATAAGGGATGGGTTGTGGCTAGGGGTTAGAACATCTGACTTCCAATCTGGAGGTTGTGGGTTCAAACATCGTCTTATGCATCAAAAATACTTTCATAGACTAATAGCAACTTTCACGAGGAGGTCCGTGACCGTCCAAAGGAAATAATGAAAGGTTCGAAGATCTATTATATGTATAACATTCTGAAGTGTAAAGGTCCGAAATTGAAAATGGAAGGTCCCGGACCTTGGACTCGCCCTATTTTCAGACTAATTATTATACCCACTTTTTTTGTAAAAAAAAACGGGTATATTGTTTTCGTCACGGGTGTCCGTCCGTCCGTACGTCCGTACGTCCGTACGTCCGTCCGTACGTCCGTCACGTTTCTTGTAACTCGAAAAACTTTTTCACCTTCATACCTACGCGCCTGATATTTGGTATGTAGCTTCGTTATCATGTGCAGATGCGCAAAGTGAATTTGGATTTTTCATCCGACCCTCCATCATGGATTATCTCCCCCTTTCGGACTCAGAATTTCCCATTTTTTCCTCGTAACTCGAAAAACTTTTTCACCTTCATACCTACGCGCCTGATATTTGGTATGTAGCTTCGTTATCATGTGCAGATGCGCAAAGTGAATTTGGATTTTTCATCCGACCCTCCATCATGGATTATCTCCCCCTTTCGGACTCAGAATTTCCCATTTTTTTCCTCGTAACTCGAAAAACTTTTTCACCTTCATACCTACGCGCCTGATATTTGGTATGTAGCTTCGTTATCATGTGCAGATGCGCAAAGTGAATTTGGAATTTTTCATCCGACCCTCCATCATGGATTATCTCCCCCTTTCGGACTCAGAATTTCCCATTTTTTCCTCGTAAACTCGAAAAACTTTTTCACCTTCATACCTACGCGCCTGATATTTGGTATGTAGCTTCGTTATCATGTGCAGATGCGCAAAGTGAATTTGGATTTTTCATCGACCCTCCATCATGGATTATCTCCCCCTTTCGGACTCAGAATTTCCCATTTTTTCCTCGTAACTCGAAAAACTTTTTCACCTTCATACCTACGCGCCTGATATTTGGTATGTAGCTTCGTTATCATGTGCAGATGCGCAAAGTGAATTTGGATTTTTCATCCGACCCTCCATCATGGATTATCTCCCCCTTTCGGACTCAGAATTTCCCATTTTTTCCCATCGTAACTCAAAAAACTTTTTCACCTTCATACCTCCCCACGCGCCTGATATTTGGTATGTAGCTTCGTTATCATGTGCAGATGCGCAAAGTGAATTTGGATTTTTTCATCCGACCGCCCTCCATCATGGATTATCTCCCCCTTTCGGACTCAGAATTTCCCATTTTCTCTCGTAACTCGAAAAACTTTTTCACCTTCATACCTACGCGCCTGATATTTGGTATGTAGCTTCGTTATCATGTGCAGATGCGCAAAGTGAATTTGGATTTTTCATCCGACCCTCCCATCATGGATTATCTCCCCCTTTCGGACTCAGAATTTCCCATTTTTCCTCGTAACTCGAAAAACTTTTTCACCTTCATACCTACGCGCCTGATATTTGGTATGTAGCTTCGTTATCATGTGCAGATGCGCAAAGTGAATTTGGATTTTTCATCCGACCCTCCATCATGGATTATCTCCCCCTTTCGGACTCAGAATTTCCCATTTTTTACCTCGTAACTCGAAAAACTTTTTCACCTTCATACCTACGCGCCTGATATTTAGTATGTACCTTCGTTATGTGCAGTGCGCAAAGTGAATTCCCATTTTTGATCCGACCCTCCATCATCGATTACCTCCCCTTTCCGACTCAGAATTTCCCACAAATTTTTTTCCTTTTTTTTCCTTTTTCCTTGTAACTCGAAAAAACTTTTTAAAAACTTTTTTCACCTTCATACCTACGCGCCTCATATTTGCTATGTAGCTTCGTTATCATGTGCACATGCGCAAAGTGAATTCGGATTTTTTATCCGACCCTCCATCATGGATTACTTCCCCCTTTCGGACTTAGCATTTGGGGAAAGTGGGTATATTGCGATGGCGCGCCATCGACTTTTTCTAGTATTCATAGTATTTCCGTCTCACTGGTCTGTAGGATGAGACTAACTGTGTTCCTGTCTCTATATGACCTTAACTGTTGCTGGGACGTTAAACCCATTCACATTCTCTTTCACTTTTTTTACTTTGTTTATATGCGTAGAAAAGATAATTAAGAACCTTAAATTTCGTGAATTTATTCCTCTAAATATTTGTTTCTTTGCCTACCGACGCGACTTAGTTGAACATCGTTATCTAAAATACGTCAGAACGCGGGAAATGCGATGTAGATTTGCAAAACAAAATCATGTGGAGTGGGGATGCCCAGGACCCACATACCACGCTCCACTACGTCGACAAGGACCAATGGTATTGCCTCGGTGTTTTAGAGGCTCTGGCTACGCCACTGCACAGAGATTTGTCGCATATTGCTGAGTCATTTTGTAGATGTATAAAGAAGTAACAATGATAGAATTTGCACTGTTTTAGAAGCATTTTCAATAGAAATGATTCTAAACTGCTGTCAAACTATGTGTTTGATGAGAACAATGGAAAATAAAAAATAATCAGCAGACGACAAAGTTGAATTCAGCATTGTGAGGGTTAAATGACGATCGGAAAATGACCACTGTACGCCATATAAACATTCGTGGCGGACGTATTGAATTGTCCGTCGCGGACCAACAATCCTGTCTGCGACGAATGTCAGAAATTTTGTCACGACGCGTGTGAAAATAGCAATTCCGTCATCAGTACCGACCAGCACGACGCGCGGATTTTGATTTCTTCGCCTGAGCTGTACTGTAGATATAGATGCTGTACTAGAATGATATGTGGTAGACCTGACCAGACATTTGCATGCATTTTAACCCTTAGACCGCTACACACAACAATTGTCGTCTGCTGTTGCTTTTATATCTTTCCTTATTTCTCAATAAAAACATGTTTTTCCAATGGAAATGATTCTGAAGTGCTGTGAACGCATGTTGTAAATTATTCTAACGTGCGATCAAAGCATGTTTTTAATGATAAAAATGGAAAATAGAAAATAAACAGCAGACGACAAAAAGTTAAGATAGCGGTGCAAGGGTTAATTAATATGTATTCACCTGTATTGGTTTACATCACCATGGTATCCGGACTAAAATACTACCTGTATGGTATTGAATCATTATACTGTTATCTATCAGCTGAGACTGGTGGGAATACTAGACATCAAGTGGCACTCAGTTACACCACAAACCTCAGTAAACTGACACCGACCATTGTGGGCAATGTCACAGGGTCACCGTATAGCATGTATTCTACCCAGCAGCCCACACACATACACACAGAGTGAATATCAAGGTGTATGATCACGTGGTACTAACAACAACAACAAGTACCGATTCAAAGTACGTATTCTTTTATAGTGTCCTTATTACGTAACAGATTTTTTGTAATATGGCGCATCAAACGCGTCTTGTTAAGCTGCATTTGGTGGTCTCTTTATTTTCCCCCAAACTTCTGTTGTTTTTACAAAAACGATATAAGTCTGTGCCAAACTCCCTATACCACCAAATGCAGCTCATGAAGACGCATTTGCTGCGCCATATTTCATCAAAATCTGTTGCATATTAAGGAAAATATCAAATAATACTTACTTTGGAGTGGGCAACGTTGTTGTTGTTGTAACCACGTGATCATGCACCTTGAATATTGTTTACATACAAGTACATGTATACATACATCTTGGGGCCATTCACTAAAGTGCAAATTTAGGATCGTCTGGAAATTTCAATTGATGAAAAATCCATTAATTGTTATTAAACATTGTTAATGTGAAATTTACAGACTATCATAATTTTGCACTTACGAACATTTTAGTTGTATGAATTCGAAGTTTAGTGAAACGGATCTCTGATATATGAGACCACATGCTATCTACTGTTACACAGGGCCAACCTACTGATAAAAGTCACCTTGTTATTATCAGACTCGTGTTTGGGAAATGATCATCATTTAACCGTTACAATGCTGAATTAATTTGTGTCGTCTGCTGAATATTTTTTTTTTATTTTTCCATTTTTCTCATCAAAAACTTGGTTTGGCAGCACTTTAGAATCATTTTCAATGGAAATGATTCTAAAATGCTGTCAAACCATGTTTTTACCGAGAGAAAAGAGAAAATATGAATTATCAGCAGACAACTATTTTCGGTTCCCGCATTCTAAGGGTTAAAGGAAGAAACCAGCTAGTTGTATCAATGAAAACTAAGATGTACCTCACAACTTATGGGAGCCACCATTACGCAAAACCGAAACAATGGACCACGTGATCTGACACTGCGGTAAAATAAATTAAGTTTAAACGAAGGATTAGTTTGGGGGCTTGAAGTCTGTAATGTTCATGTTCAGATTAGAGACAGAGAAATACCTTAGCAGTCTAGGGAGCTCGGCCTGTACAATAAAATCAGAAGCATGATGAGAATACACTGTATCATTATGGACTTGAAGCTTCATTACCCAACTCTCCAGTGATATTTGATTACAGCGGCCTGCGGGACGCAGAATGGCAGTTCACGTTAGCCACAACATCCAGTAGTTACACTACCGCTTGTGCTAATCTTGCCAGGTTTTTTATTTCAAAATACTTGAATATTGTGCCTGAAATCATGCAGCTTGATTGGATGAGCCTGAGCTGTGCTACAGCTCGGGCTCAGCCAATCAAACTGCTTGATTGCGAGTTGAGAGTGCCAATAGATGTTCGGAAACGTTGACATCTGGGCATGGTGAACGCAGGTGGTTGTGTTGTTTTGCAGACTGCCTGTGATGCAAATAATGTAGTCCTCCTGGCTTTATTGCCAATAATCCCAGCTCATATTTACTTTCACTTGATTAAGTCATTGACTATATTACATCATCTGGGCTTCGGCTGTCTCGCGTAATTTACATCACAAATGTAAAACCTGTGCAAACAAGTTTGGCTGTTTGTGCTTCATTTTGATACAAAATTACTCTTTTTCATCCCCCACCTAACCCATTTCAGTCTGAGGATACGATAATTTGTTTTGAAAAATCTCATTATTTTGTTTATTTCTCTATAAGGCCAGTTTTTTTTTATTAGTTGGTTTACAGATCCGCCGACCCGATTTTTTGACAATGTGGAAAAAAATAAAAAATTTAATTTCCGATTTTTTTTTAGATTTTTTTACCTCCGATCCAAAAAAAAAAAAAAATAATTTTTTTGCTGTGCCGAGAAAAGTAAGTGGCGTCCGTCTGTCCGTCACACGTTCCGTTAACCACTGCGTAACAGTTTCTCAAACCGGCCATATCTTCTACATAAGTTGCTCAAGTTCTTCAATATTTCAACACATCATTCATTGGTATGTGTGCTATACCTGCCTTGTCATACTTTATATTACCTTGACCTTTTGACCTTCACAGGGCTGCTGAAAGGACTTAGCAATTTCGGTTAACCAGTTTGTCACAGTTTCTCAAACTGGCCATAGCATCTACATAAGTTGCTTAACTGCTTCAATATTTCCATACTTCATTCATTTGCATGTACGCTACACCTGCCTTGCCATACTACATATGACCTTCACCCTTTGACTTAACACTTTTGGTTCACCCATTTGTCAGTTTCTTCAATATGCCGCCGGTGGCATCCGCGTTCGACAGCCTTTTTTTTTTTCTTTTTTTTTATTTCCCCGACCGACCCAACCCTGTGCCAAAAAGAATAAAAAAATTGAAAAAACTTTTTTTTATTTTTATTTTTTTCCGACCGACCGACCCAATCTCGCGGAAAAAAAATCCGTAAACCAACAAATAAAAAAAAACTGGCCTAAAGGTATGTGCTGTTACCACTCATTTTAACCATCTCTTTGAGACGGTTCAAGTGAGTGGTAACAACATATACTTTCAAGATGAAATAAAGAAAATACCAAAAATGTTTCATACTACATGTACTATAATTGTTTCCTGTCTCTAATGGGTTAATTCACTGGAGTTACGAGGACACCTGGCACCACATCAGGATATTGTGATTTCAGTAATTTCTGTACTCAATTTTCAATGTTCCTTCCAGTCATCCTGCATGCACATTTATATACCAGGCAAGTGTCATTTGATATCAAGTTTATTATCTTCCTTGAAAAAAAATGCAGCAGGTTACATGCAGTCTATCTGTCTGAGATGTGCTTGAAAGTTTTCAGCTACCTACTATCTCTGTAACCGTAAGTAAGATTGGCTTGAAACTTCATATACTTATTTGTCATCATCCGTATTTTAGTTCTATAAATGACCAATGACCTCTGTACATCCATCAGTGTCACTGAATTCTTGTCAGATGAGGATAGGTAACGTGTAGGACGCCCGAGGCTCACTGAGAAATTCCTACCATTTTCATTTTCTAAGCCGAGTCTGATAAACTTGATTGTAAAAGACACTTGCCTGGAGTAATATTCCATTACCAAATTACATTTTGTACTTTAAAGTGTGTACTGTAAGTGTAATGTTGTTTTTGCTGAAAGGAACACAGGGGGCCGTTTCACTAAACTTTGTACGACTAAAATGTTCATAAGTGCAAAATTATAATAGTCTGTAAATTGCACATTAACATTGTTTTCTTGTAAACACTTATTGGATTTACATTTATTGAGCATATGCTACATATGCAGCCTATGATCAATAAATGTAAATCCATCAATTGAAATTGCCAGACGATCCTAAATTTGCACTTACAAATGTTTTAGTCGTACGTAGTTTAGTGAAACGGCCCCCAGATTTACTTACATTGCGTCATTACATTTATGTCATTCGGTAATATCATGTGGCATTGTTCGACCAAACAAATGTCAGTGAAAGTAGTTTTTAATTTGGATTTACCGTGATACATTGTTTCAATGTCAATGACAGATACAGCTATTTGTTATTATCCCCTGGCTGATATAGCGTTAGTCCATGTATGTACGTGCGTGCGTGTGTACGTACGTTAGTAACACCTTTCATTTTTCAATAACTTTGGCACCGCTTCACTTTGATAATACAATGTATTTGGCCATAATGTGTGTCTAGGAATGGTGCTTTGTTTTGCATATGACCCACGTCCGACCACACAAAGTCAATGTCGCTGAGGACTTGTGTTCACCTAGTTTGTAAGGTTTTGTAAGGCAAATGCGTTTAAAGTTGCTTTTAAGTTATTATCAAGGCTGCCAGCGACGGGATTAGCTTTGTAATAACATGCCCTTTTTATACGCCCGTTTGAAAAAAACAGGACGTATTATGTATTTATTTTGTACAGGCGGGCTGGCGGGCGGCGGGCGGGCACAGCTTGTCCACGCAATAACTACAGTCCTACTTGACGGATTGTAACCATATTTGGTATACATGTTTATCACGGCAAGCCGAAGAAGCCTATTGATTTTCAAAAATGACTTATCTCCCCTTGGCGGCCATTTTTAATTTCCACACTCTGTATCCTTGTCCACGCAATAACTCAAGTTCTACTTGACCGATCATAACCTATTGATTTTGAAAAAAAATCCGATACTTATCTCCCCTTGGCAGCCATTTTTAGCTCGACTATTCGAAGAATAGTTGGAGCTTATGTAGTCACCCTGGCGTCGCCGTCGCCGTCACGCCTTGGTTAAGGTTTTTAGTCAAGCTTGTATATGGAATACTCCTGGCCCTACACCCACCATACTTGGACAACTTCATCTCCTAGTGATGTACATCAATAACCCCTGATCTATATTTGACCTTGACCTACTTCCTCTTGAATTACTTAGTTAATTCCCCTTGGTTAAGGTTTTTAGTCAACCTTGTACATGGAAATACTATTGTGCATCACAGACCAACCATACTTGGACAACCTTTTCTCATAGGGATGTACATCAATAACCCCTGATCTATATTTGACCTTGACCTACATTTCCTCTTGAATTACTTAGTTAATTCCCCTTGGTTAAGTTTTTTAGTCAAGCTTGTATATGAAATACTCCTGGCCCTACACCCACCATACTTGGACAACTTCATCTCCTAGTGATGTACATCAACAAGCCCTGACCTATATTTGACCTTGACCTACATTTAACCTTGAATTACTTAGTTAATTCCCCATTGGTTAAGGTTTTTAGTCAACCTTGGTTAAGGTTTTTAGTCAAGCTTGTACATGGAATACTAGTGTGCATACATACACCATACTTGGACAACCTTTTCTCATAGGGATGTACATCAATAACCCCTGATCTATAATTGACCTTGACCTACATTTCCTCTTGAATTACTTGGTTAATTCCCCTTGGTTAAGGTTTTTAGTCAAGCTTGTAGATGGAATACTCCTGGCCCTACACCAACCATACTTGGACAAATTCATCTCCTAGTGATGTACATCAACAACCCCTGACCTATAGTTGACCTTGACCTACATTTAACCTTGAATTACTTAGTTAATTTCCCATTTTCTTAGGTTTAGGTTTTTAGTCAACCTTGGTTAAGGTTTTTAGTCAAGCTTGTAGATGGAATACTATTGTGCATACAGACACCATACTTTTTCTCATAGGGATGTACATCAATAACCCCTGACCTATATTTTACCTTCACCCACATTTAACCTTGAATTACTTACTTATTTCCCCTTGGTTAAGGTTTGTACTCAAATTTGGTTAATGTTTATAGTCAAGCTTGTATATGGAATACTCCTGGGCCTACAGCAACCATACTTGGACAACTTCATCTCCTAGTGATGTACATAAATAATCCCTGACCTATATTTGACCTTGACCTACTTTTATCTTTGGAGTACTTAGTTATTTCCCCTTGGTTAAGGTTTTTAGTCAACCTTGGTTAAGGTTTTTATGCAGGCCGCGGCCACCTTTTTTGTCAAGCTATGTGTACATCGAGAACCCTCGTAGTCGAGCTATGCTGTTCTCCTACAGCTCTTGTTAATTTTCGCACTCTGTATCCTTGTTCACGCAATAACTCAAGTTCTACTTGACCGATCCTAACCAAATTTGGTTTACATGTTTATCACGTCAAGATAAGTTATCTCCCCTTGTTGATTGGCCTTGCCTCGACGGGTGTATATTGTGACCTTTGGCACTATTGTTGATATATGTGTCTAGCTAAGTCACAGATAAAAATTGACCTTGTTGTTGAACTGCTTGTTTATAATCATTGTAAAACAAATCAAGTTTAAACTGATATAAAACCGCATTCAATGAAACCAACATCTACATTTTGATCAGACACCACTAGATTACATGTATAATGTGATCTGCCATAACAAAATATGGCTTATTGACTATAAACATCAACATGTAAAGCAGCAGGAATCATTTGTGCATTAAATGGCAGACTGTGTAGATCCTGATCAGACTACAACAGCACCATCTGATGTGCGAATACACTGGGCCCGGTTGCTCAAAGCTTCTGTTAGCTTAACAGACTGTTAAATCCTTAGCATTGCTAAGGATTTAACAGTCTGTTAAGCTAACAGAGGTTTTGAGCAACCGGGCCCGGGTTGCTAAGCTTATATTTCCTATATTGTCACGACAAGCCACGCTCTTGCAAGCATGCACTTGTCTGGATGAGTCTGTAACAGTCTGAGGGGATGTAATCAAACCCAGAATCCATACAGCTCTTGGTCCTCTGATGTTCCAGTTGCCATGTTGAGTGTGATTGTCTGTCTCCCCATGCGGTTGTTACTGGCTGTATATGGCTGCCTTTATCCCATTGGAGATGCGATATAATTAAAGGGGCATCAAACTTTTGACAGAAAAAAACAACTATTTTCTTTATTTCATCGCGAAAGTATATGTTGTTCCCACTCATTTGAACCGTCTCGATGAGACGGTTCAAATAAGTGGTAACAACATATATCTTGACGGAGAAATAAACAAAATTATTAGATTTTTTCACCAAAAATTATCCTTAAACTGAAATTGGTTAACTTGTAGCTCGCTATTCATTGGCTGAATACATGCTGCCTGATTGTAAAATGCTGTATCAGACATAGATACTGATAAAATCTATCAAAGTCAAGTTGGATTTAAATCTTTCAATGACATTTTATTGGTCGAATAATATTACATGAAATGAAGCTAGTACAGCGATGCAACGTAAACAAGTTGCATTCCTTTCAATGAAAACATTACACAAGAGCATTTCAATTTTTATGCCCCACCACGATAATGGAGTGGGCATTTAGTTGTCCGACTGTCTGTCCGTCACCAACCTTGTAACTCGTAATACTTTTAAACCATAATAGCTACAGACCTGAAACTCGGAATATAGCTTCCTTATGATGATTAGATGCGCAAAGTTTATTTTGATTTTTGATTCGACCCGTGTCATGGATTATCTCCCCCTTTTCGTCTTAAAATTTCCCAATTTTGCCTTGTAACTCGTAAAACCTTTAAACCGTACTAGCTACAGACCTGAAAGTTGGTATTAGCTTCCTTATGATGAGTACATGTAGATGCGCAAAGTTTATTTCAAGATTTTTTATTCGACCCCCAGATCTCCGCCTGTTCTGCTTGTAACTCATAAAACTTTAAAACCCTAATACATTGTAGCTACACACCTGAAACTTGGTATGTAGCTTCCTTATGATGGGTAGATGCGCAAAGTTTATTTTGATTCGACCCACGGGTCATGGATTATCTCCCCCTTTTCGACTTAGAATTTCCCAATTTTGCCTTGTAACACATTAAACTTGCACAACGTGAATTTCTATTTTTGCATTGACACTGAGCCATGGATTATTTCCCTCTTTCGGACTTGAAATTTTGCCTCGTTTACTATGAAAGCTAGTGTTCTATGAACACATTTTCTAGTTCTAGCATAAAATAAAATGAATTGCCTGGTGTCTGCTACAGTTGTACAAGCAATTTGTCAATATTGTTTGAATTCTTCACATTTTGCTGAACTAGCCAGCATCTAGCAAACCTCATTATTATGACTTCAATCATTGAATTATTTCCATTCTGCATGATTTGGTCAAATATGGATAGATTTTCCGCTGTTGGATCATATCTGGGCTGACAGTTTGTAGTTTATGATTTGTGACGACCAGTGAATCGCCAAATCCATTTGCTTTTTCACATCGTCTGATTAGGGCATTCTGTTGTCGCCATTCAGTTGCTGAAATGTGGCTGGAACTTACGCCAATGTCGCAGAACAGTGGGCCGTTTCACTAAACTTTGTACGACTAAAATGTTTGTAAGTGCAAATTTAAGATAGTCTGTAAATTTCACATTAACACTGTTTACTCATAAACAATTATTGGATTTACATTTATAAATGTAAATCCATCAATTGAAAATTCCAGACTATCATAATTTTGCACTTATGAACATTTAAGTCGTGCACAATTTAGTGAAACGGGCCCCAGATAGATACAATATAAAATAGATGTATGTCTTCGCCTTGGTATAGTTCCAAGTCAGTATATTTGTGGCTATGACTGGAGAAATGTGGTTATGGGTTTGTGACCAGTGTATCTTCTGATCAAATAGCACACTCGTGTAGCCTGATAACCACCTATGTTGCTTGTTAACAAGCATGACGAATGTACATGTATCGTTGATGGAATGGCGATGCAAATCCTGATCAGACTGTGCAGATGAGGCTGATAGCAAAACCTGTAAGCCCCATTTGTCCTGTCACAGCCATTAATGTATATAATCAATTGGAACAATCAGGGTGAATACATGTTTCTAATGAACTCTATAAATATCACGCAATCTGATTGGCTGATGGTCATACATTACAGGTATATCATTGTTGATGAACGGTCACAAATTATTTCAATATGTATTCCTACGCCAGTAGTAAAGGAGTGCATTAGAAATAGGTTAACCGTATTGTAATTTTGAAATTTGCAGCCTATATCAGAAAATGATAGGTCGGAAAACATGTTTAATGGCGACACGAGCGCGTCGCCATTAAACAGATTTTTCGACCTATCATTTTCTGATATACGCCGCAAATTTCAAAATTACAATACAGTTAACCATATAATCTGTTTTATGTTGTTTTATATGTATCTGTTCTGTTACAATGACTCCATTTTGTCAGCTGGGGGCCTGTATGTTTAATAGTTGGCCTCTGTGACATTTCCGTGTGTATCATTCTAGCATTTTAATCAGCCGCTGTGACTAGATTCAATTGTCGGCTGGCAAATTATCTATGTAACAGCGTGCATCAGACAACCTGTGGTGTGAGCTTGCTGTTTGTGACCAACATAAGCATGGATCACTCTTCACTAGGATTCATTCTGACCAAATCCCCACCATAGGCGTGAAAAAATACTTTTGTCGTGAAAAAATACTTTTGTCGTGAAAAAATACTTTTGTTGTACATTATTTTCATCTCACTGGGTTTTCGGATGAAACATTAAAACCGAAGTCCTGTCTCTATATGACCTTATAATTGGTGGCTGGGATGTTAAGTCCATTCACTTTCACTTTTCATCCTAACCAGTTTGATATATAGATGGCATGTACATGTATGTTGGTTTTGTATTCCTGTTGAATCCGGTGTAATGCACATATTAACAGTACAATTCTGAATTAAATTTTGTCATCAGTTTATTTTTTATTTTCCATTTTTCACATCAAAAACATGCTTTGACAGCACTTTAGAATCAAAATGCTGCCAAACTTGTTTTATTGACAGAAAAGATAAAATATGAAACAACAGCAAACGACACTTCGTTTTCCGCATTCTGAGGTTAAGTTGAATGTATCTACATGTACCGGTAACCTTCAAAGTCGTGCTAGTATAGACTAAATGGGCCATCGCCTGAGAAAAGGTATAGTTTGCCGTAAAAATTTAACACCTTCGTCCTCTTGCACGTTCATTCAGTAGGATTAAAATACAATCAGATAGATATACATTTGTGTGTCATCCAATACGATAGTGATTGAATTGCGAACAGAGTAGGACCTGATCCTACTGCGCGGGTGCCCAGCCTGATCTGGGGCTATGCTAGTCGCACATGTTGTAAAGTGTCTTTTCTCAGCTATATAGCTATATACTGTATTACCAATTTGCCCTTTTTGTGATGTACAGGATAGCATGTCTGTATGCCAGGACAGGAAAACTGGGGAAATGTGTTCCTATATGTGATTCCTGCTGTTAACCCTCACTACGCCGGAGACAAAATTTGTCGTCTGCTGTTTTTAATTTTTGCCTTAATTCTTAACAAAAAACCTGTTTTGACAGCACATGAGAATCGTCTCCAGTGGAGACGATTCTCATGCGCTGCCAAAACAGGTTTTTATCGAGAAATATTGAAAATAAAACATTTCCAGCAGACGAAAAAATTTAATTCAGCATAGTAAGGGTTAAAGCCCCACATGCCAGGTTATAATGGAGGGAGACATATTTTTTTGTCCATTCTTTAGATATGACATTTTTCGGGCAAAGTAAACGTTCATTCATACCTGTATTCATTTGCGTTATTATACTTTGTATATCAAACGTAAATTTCCACACTGATATCAAGGGCGGGAGATAAGCGTGTTTCCATAAAATGTTCACGAGAATTACAATTTATTCTCCGTATTTATATTTTGATGTGCAATGATCATACTTTAGAATCTGTTGATCAAAATTATTTTTTCAGGTGACTCATTTAATTTGTTAAAATAATTTAAAAATGTCCTGCCTCATTTGCATATAAAGTCACTATCAGTAAAATAAAGATTACTAAATGATCATATCTGTATTGTGAGCACTCATAAATTTTAAAACTGGTGGCATAGTTACACAATTATACACTTATTTCATTCCTGTAAATAACATGTTATGCCTACTAGATGGGACTCCATCTTTAAGTACATTTGTTCCACTGTGCCAGACTGTCTGTAGATCCAGTGATATGCATGGTTTTTAGAGCTAAATGTACTATTCTCATGTTTTGGACTCCTTACCCATTATAAGTCCATGGGAGGTTCTTATATTTTAAGGGACATTGGCTGTTTAATTCTTACTACGCTGAATTAAATTTTGTCATCTGCTGGAAATGTTTATAAAACATGTTTTTTGTTAAGAATTACAGCAAAAATGAAAAGGTGGGAAAATGTCCTCGGGGGCCCACTCCAGGGACAAACCTTTCACCTCTATTAAGTAACTTGAATGGATTTTGATTAATTTTGCAACCAATCCAATCATCACAAATTATTTTCAGGCCAGCCATTTATGAAAAGGGAGCATTTTTGTTCTAAAAAATTTGAAAATTACTTACAAAAAGTGCAGATCCTGATGAGACGGCTCGTGACGAGCCGGCTCATCTGGATCTACACGGTTTGCCAATATCACGATACAGACCTGTAGTGTTGAAAGGATCTTGCAGCCTCATAATTCCTAGAGATTTCCTAGCCTTGCCTGATAAACTTGATGTCAAAAAAAACTAGCCTAATATTCCCTGTGTAGACCCTGACCAGACTGTAGATGTGCATCATTGTCACTGACATCACTGATCCTTGTGTCAGTTCATGGCCAATTTGATGTTGTTAAATGTCCAAAAACTTGAGTGGGAAAATGTCCCTGAAAATTTACAAATGCTGCATTTGTGTTTTCAAGTTTGTAATACAATTATTCATGCATAAAATGTTCTCAAAGTGCATCTGGTGCACATTCGCACACTCACAGGAATAAACAAGCAATAAAATGGTTTTAGTGCCAATTTACAATTTTCAATGCAACTCGCCCTTGCATGAGACATGTTATTTCTCTGATGTAGCCTTATACACGATGTGCATTCAGGGATTCCACTGGGGAAAAAAAAAAAATTGCCACTTCAAAAAAAAAAAAAAAAAAAAATTCAATGGAAATGATTTCAAACCATGTTGTAATGACAAAAAAAGACAAAATATAAAACGGCAGATGACAAGTGTCGTTTTTCGCATGTTGATGGTTAACAACAATGCTGTCAAGCCATGTTTTTATGGAGATAGAAGACAAAATATAAAACAACAGCGGACGACAATTTTCTGTTCCTGCATTCTAGGAGTTAAGTAATAAATTTTCTTAATTAGCGCCACTCAAAATGTGTTAAGTTGGGTTATAGCTATAGCTGGCAGATCATGAATGGCTGTCATAAATGTACAGATATTCATTGAATAATAATTCCAGCACAAAAATATTTACACAATTCCCTAACATTTGATTGGCCCGTAGCAAGACTCTGTCCAAAATTTATATCCCAGTAAACTCCCACGCCAAACTACTTTCCGTAACCGTGAGGCGCAGTTAAAATAATTCTTAAGAAAACGGAAAATAAACACATTTTCTTGATGAATTTATTTCAAATGCTGGAATTATAAGGAATGAATGGCCTTTTTGTGGAATTTATCGGGGATATAAACTTGGAAAAGTCGCGGGAATACTGGACGAGGCCTTCCGGCCTTCGTCCAGTATTCCCACAACTTTTCCAAGTTTATATCCCTGATAAATTCCACAAAAAGGCCATTCATTCCTATAATGTCTTCCCCTTTCTGGCAGATCATGAATGGCTGTCATAAATGTGCAGATATTCATTGAATAATGTCATATCACACCAGCCGATAACAATATTTACAATACAAATTTCATGAGCGACTGGAGTATCAAAAGTCGTAATTTATTGCATTTATTTACTGATCGTTAAACCGCTGTATTTAATTCACTGAATATCGCATGTGTATTTGCCACACCCGTTATCCGGAGATACGCAACTAGGGGAGGAGAACATGGAAAGGGGAACGCACAAACTAGTGGGAATTTGGAGGGTTTGTAAAATTAGCTAAAACAATATATTTTATGCATGATCAGAACAATGTGAGCTTGCAACGTTGAGGAAGAATGATTGAAGCACATGTAGCAAAAATATTGAGCTCGAACGCCGTCGTAAAAGTTGAAAATTTATAAATTCAATATAGGATTTTATTTTATTTTGTCATTTTTGTTTAAAAAATCGTCTTTCCTGCACCAATCGTATGCTTTTCAGCACTATCAGGCATACAGTTATGTTTGCTGATCATTTACACTGATACCTTGAAAGCGACAGCGACCAGGATCTTCTGAGAAAAGAATGGCGGCCGTTTTATGCACCGTGGTATAGCGCAAAATGGTGCACAAAAACTATGGGACTGGAGGACACAAATTGGGGGACGAGTGCACACAAACTGTGGAACGCGCTGCACAGAAAATGCCAATATACGTGGGTTTTAAGTTGCAAATTCACGTATGTATTTACAAAAATATTATATTTGCAGACGAGGATCCACGAATATTTACGCAGGGGCCGGTCCAAATGTGTCTGTAAGGAATTTATGCAAGTTTTTAATCAATATTCACCACAATTATGCATTGTTTTAGTAAGTTCGCTGTTCAATGCAGGCTTCTTTAGCAGCGCTCGTTTATTAATGGGCGAGCAGAGCCTCATTTCGTATGCAATCAGTAAACCCGTTTAATACATATCACACATTAAACCATAGGTCACCACCTAAACTCGCACCACACTTCGTTTATAACTTGAAGCACGGGGTTTGGGAGAATCAACCATGCGGAACTGAGTTAACCATGCTAATCGATGACCAGGCGAAGTAGTGCAGCCAAGGTCAGGGCCGGATCCTGGATTTGGAGAAAGGGGGGGGCGTGGGTGAGGGGGGTATGGGGGTCATCCCCTAGAAAATTTAGAAAATTTGAGTGTGATGCATTTTCCTGGCATTTGAGAACAGAATACTGATAGCCTTTTCTAATCTGAATAAAAAAAATCATTGCTTCGTCAAAAATAGGGGGGGGGGGGCGTACGCCTCTCACGCCCCCACCCCCCTGGATCCGGGCCTGAAGGTGCAACTCAATCTTATTATCATTGGCGTTAGCAAGACGTTTGGCAATGATAACCATAATGAGAGTGTCCTGTGTATTCTCGAGGCAGATAGCGACACATTCCAGTCGGAATTATCCCGGAATAAGGACCGACTCTCATTGCAATTGAGATACTGCACAGTCCGTCAGCGGGCTGCAAAACACACATAGAGCACCCACCGCCACAAGTTTAAGAACTTTCCACCGGTAAAGACAGTGATGCTGGAGCGCGAGTGGCCTAGGGTGTAGCGAGATGGACTGTGGATCGGAGGTCCCCGAACCTGCGCAGGTTCGAGACGCGGTCGGAGCCGGCGTGTTGTGTCCTTGAGCAAGACACTTTGTGGTGGTGATCGTGTAAATATTTTACACACATGTAATACATGCATGGTGACTGTCTAGATGGTACAATGTACACAGATAAGACGTACCGCAGTTACCCTTGGTGATGGGAAATAAAGAGATATCTCACTAGGACGAGGGTGCTCCGAGGACACCGGAGGAATATATATACATACAATACAATTGCAGTGTTACTTAGTATAAGTATGGTGTTTATATGTTGTATATACACATCACGGTGCTCTCCGACAAACAGTGGGTGCTACAGAAACAACAACGATTGCGTCACAAACATTCTATGACGGACGGAATGGTCGTAGGACGAACGAATGCACTTGTGAATCGATGGATTGGTTATCGCGGACAAAACTTTATGGCGACCCCCCGAAATTCTGCGGATGAATCATGTCGACTTGTCGTATGCCGTGCAAGCTTGCTGTGGTCTTTCTCCGGGAACTCCGGGTTTCCTCCGAGTTTAGGTGGTGACCTATGGTTTAATGTGTGATATGTATTAAACGGGTTTACTGATTGAAATACGAAATGAGGCTCTGCTCGCCCATTAATAAACGAGCGCTGCTAAAGAAGCCTGCATTGAACAACGAACTTACTAAAACAATGCATAATTGTGGTGAATATTGATTAAAAACTTGCATAAATTCCTTACAGACACATTTGGACCGGCCCCTGCGTAAATATTCGTGGATCCTCGTCTGCAAATATAATATTTTTGTAAATACATACGTGAATTTGCAACTTAAAACCCACGTATATTGGCATTTTCTGTGCAGCGCGTTCCACAGTTTGTGTGCACTCGTCCCCCAATTTGTGTCCTCCAGTCCCATAGTTTTTGTGCACCATTTTGCGCTATACCACGGTGCATAAAACGGCCGCCATTTTTTTCTCAGAAGATCCTGGTCGCTGTCGCTTTCAAGGTATCAGTGTAAATGATCAGCAAACATAACTGTATGCCTGATAGTGCTGAAAAGCATACGATTGGTGCAGGAAAGACGATTTTTTAAACAAAAATGACAAAAAAAAATAAAATCCTATATTGAATTTATAAATTTTCAACTTTTACGACGGCGTTCGAGCTCAATATTTTTGCTACATGTGCTTCAATCATTCTTCCTCAACGTTGCAAGCTCACATTGTTCTGATCATGCATAAAATATATTGTTTTAGCTAATTTTAAAAACCCTCCAAATTCCCACTAGTTTGTGCGTTCCCCTTTCCATGTTCTCCTCCCCTAGTTGCGTATCTCCGGATAACGGGTGTGTTTGCATCATATAAAGCTACATAGGAGGGGATACCAGAAAGTTTGGGCACTAATTCTATATGAGCACTAATTCAATGTTCCTCCTTATAGGAATCACGATTTGCCTGGTTTGGCCCTCGGGTATGTTTTTATCTTTGGCTCTTTTGTTACCTGGTGGTTTAATTGGGTTATTGCCCATTGTAAAAGTAGTAAGATTATTACTGCTGCTTTTGGGAGGGGGCCAAGTGATTCTGGTGTGGTGAGGACCTGGCACCAGATCAGGATTATTCTGATTTCAGGACTGAATGTATAGTTTTTGTCAAGCCCGCTTGCGGAAAGCGAGATATAGTAATCACAATGACGTCCGTGCGTGCGTGCGTGCTGTCCGGGCCAACATTGGGGGTTTAGGGGCTAGGGGGAGGAGCCGAAGACAATAGAATACAATAGATTTATTCCGTTTGCAGTTTAGGGGCTATATATTCCTTTGATCTTTTAAAGAACAAATAGCCCATAAACCCAAAATGTCCGTCCGTCCGTCGTCCGTCCGTGTGCACGAGATGACACTTGTTGGGTAATTTTTATGCTCAACAGTGACTTGTTGGCTACTTTTTGCCTGTTGGGCAATATATTTAAAAGCGTCCATCTAAACATTTTTGGTTACTTGGCACCAAGTACCCAACAACGCTTTGATGGACGTATTTGTCCGTAAATTGTGTCCATGATCGTCCGAGACCGTAAGCTAACATATTTTTCCCGCGCAATACCGAACAAGTCCTTCCCGATAATCACCGAGGGTGGCCGATTATTATCAGCCAATGAAATGGCGTGATTGAATATACCCAACAGCACACATCTATGACATCATCTATCCGTTTCCGGTTCTCATTGCTGTCTGCATCGTGGTGAATATTACTTGGGTAAGTAAAGTCTCGCAATCATCGGAATCCGTCCATCTTGTTGGTGAGCTGTGATACGTATTGGTTCAGTGTGATTCCAGATTGTGTAGATATGCATATTTTTAAATTGTGCTCAGATCTTCACATCGCCGTAAAATAGAAGATTTCTTTGGCAACGATCTCTGCTACGCAATGTCTGCGTTTGATAATGGCTACTTATTTACCATTCCAAGCATTTATGTATTCTAATTTTGGAGGATCTGAAGATCTTTCATCAGAAATATTTGATTGAACAGGTATAAGGCCTATATAACATGTCAAATCCATTAATTCTGATTTTTATTAGTCGACTAGCGTCGGCCATTTTATTTTTCTGACGGCGAGTGACGCCCACGTTTTCCACATTTTTTTTATCTATGAAACATCGACCTGGCTTGTCAAGTGGGGCCATGGACCATAATACATAGGCAGAACCGTCCACATGATATGGGTCGAGATGACCACAGCCTCTATCGAGGTCGACTCGACCATGGTCCGACTCGTCCGTAATTCTGTACAACAACAACAACTACAATTTACTAAATTGAAAACACGCATTTATTTTGCAGGAAAAAAACAAATAATGCAGCTTCTAAAATACACAGTGTCGACGCAAATAACAATAATTACGTCAGTACTCAAGGCGTGACATGATACAAGAACAAAAATGATAGTTTGGTAATGCAAAATTATCGTTTGTTTTCGTGTCTATATACCAGTAAACGATGCATACCGGTAACCGTGGGCTTACGGGTCAAAACGTAACCAATCCAAAATGTAGCGATCGTATTTGCTTGTTTGAACTCTCAGAGCAACACAGATTGAGTGGGTCAGGGATTCTAGAAATTTAAACGGTTGCAATATTTCTAATATGTCGCTTGTCAATGCTTGAAAATCTCAAAATCTAATTTGGAGTACAACAGGGTGCAGTTATGGGACCGTCACCATTACTAATTTAAATAAATCCTCACCCAAACTTAGCAAACGTCGTGACTTTGTGCATAACAGCTTGTGACAGCTTCATTTACTTCCGTTACAGACTATGGCCAATTTGGACCCGGGACATATCGGACCAAAATTAAATGAGAGTGGACCAAAACCCTACAAAAACGTATATAAACAGAGAATTCAAAATATACACATTGGGTGGTCAATACGTACACATACCGGATAGTTGTTGATACTCAATAGCAACTTGGACTCTTCCCAAGATAGGCCACTACCCAACAATAACATGGTCTGGACAATTATGTGTTGAATCTGAACTACATTTTTAATACCTGATAGTTGATACCCAGCAGCAACCTGGACTCTACCCAAGATAGTACGGACACTAACCAACATGGTGTGGACAGTTGTTTTTTATTGAATATTAATGTTCAACATTTAATACAGATTAGTTGTTGATACCCATATTCAACTTGGACTCCACCCAAAATAGTACGGACACTACGCAACATGGTCTGGGCAGTTCTGTATTGAACATCAAACTTCAACATTTAATACTCGGTCGTTGTTGATACCCAATATCAACTTGGACTCTACCATATCTACCCAAGATAGTACAGACACTACCCAACATGGTATGGACAGTTCTGTATTGATTATAAAAATTCAACATTTAATACTCGGTAGTTGTTGATGCCCAATAGCAACTTGGACCATACCCAAAATAGTATGGACACTACCCAACATGGTCTGGACAATTATGTTTTGAATCTGAACTACATTTAAGTTAATACTGGATAGTTGTTGATACTCAATATCAACTTGGTCTCTACCCAAGATAGTATGGACACTACCCAACATGGTATTTTATCTTGCAATTTATATGCATGGTGGTACCCAATTGGTAACGGACACTGTATCCAATAAGGTTTGGACTGTGTATACAATAAGGTTTGGACTGTGTACCCAACACCGGTTGGACATGTCGATCAGTATGTTATCTTGCAATTGCTATTTTTTGGTGGTACCCAATTGGTAATGGACACTGTATACAATAAGGTTTGGACTGTGTATACAATAAGGTTTGGACTGTACCCAATAAAGGTTGGACATGTCGATCAGTATGTTATCTTGCAATTGCTATCTTTTGGTGGTACCCAATTGGTAACGGACACTGTATCCAATAAGATTTGGACTGTGTATCCAATAATGTTTGGACTGTGTACCCAACACCGGTTGGACATGTCGATCAGTATGTTATCTTACAATTGATATGCATGGTGGTACCCAATTGGTAACGGACATTGTGTCCAATAAGGTTTGGACTGTGTATACCATAAGGTTTGGACTGTGTACCCAACACCGGTTGGACATGTCGATCAGTATGTTTGATATGCATGGTGGTACCCAATTGGTAACGGACACTGTATCCAATAAGGTTTGGACTGTGTATACAATAAGGTTTGGACTGTGTACCCAATAACGGTTGGACATGTCGATCAGTATGTTATCTTGCAATTTATATGCATGGTGGTACCCAATTGGTAACGGACATTGTATCCAATAAGGTTTGGACTGTGTATCCAATAATGTTTGGACTGTGTACCCAATAATGGTTGGACATGTCGATCAGTATGTTATCTTACAATTTATATGCATGGTGGTACCCAATTGGTAACCGACACTGTATCCAATAAGATTTGGACTGTGTATACAATAATGTTTGGACTGTGTACCCAATAACGGTTGGACATGTCGATCAGTCTGACTGACTGATGCTTACGTTTAACGGCCGTACTGGCTCGATGACCTTGCACGCTGCATGTCGATCAGTATGTTATCTTGCAATCTATGTGCATGGTGGTACCCAATTGGTAACGGACACTGTATCCAGTAAGGTTTGGACTGTGTAGTGGGAGTCATAGAGATCTCCCCAGTGTCTGATGTCTGTCTGTAGATGAATGTAGATGAAATGTTCAACGTAAACTTTGCGTTTAAGTCTGTTAGTCAGCCAACAGTTGCAGCTACCAAACTTTGACAGTAGACCCATCTTGTGGTGTACGTCGGAAACCGATATTTATCATGTATGTCCATTCCTTAGCCCTGCTTCGGGTTTCAGGTGAGCGACTCTGGCTAATTTGGGCCTCTTTGTCTTGTATTTGAATTGAATCATGTTATATTCCTATTAAACTTTTAATAGTAACAGCATCGTATGTGGGATATTCCCGATACCCAACTGTAGCTTGGAATGTACCCAACACATTTTGGACAGAACCCAATACATTACCAAAATTCAAAATGTCATGTATCCAACAATACTTGGACATGAACCTAACAAGTGTCAAAACGTATGAACGACTGTCTTCCGTTGCCTACCCAACAAGTAACTACCCAATAAGCGATGGACACCAGGTAGCCAATATATGGTCAACTGTACATCCGTCCGTCCGTCCGTAATCTGCATTAAAGTTTTTAAAAAATACCACCAAATGCCCATGTGTACATGTACTTGAACATGTACATGTACTTGTACAGGTAATATATAGGATTTAGTACTAAACCCATTAACCCGGCCTTAAATGACCTTAGCTGTTGATAGGCCGTTAAATCCCAACAAACAAACAAACAAAACTACTGTCTGTTTCACAAAAGCTGCCCAAATTTTACGGCCATATAAACAATTCAAAAACAATATTTTTTTCGATAATATTAAATTAAAGGAAAATTTAAGAATGAGCCTTCTTTTTATTTCGTGAAATTTTGTCAAATATTGATTTTATTATGAAACATTGATTTCTCTATGGGAATTTAACATGGGGGAAAAAGAGTAGAGGAGTGTGGGAGGAGTCAAAAAACGAAAAAATCTGGAAATTGACTCCGAAACCTAGCTAGATAGCTTGGAGATGATCTAACTAAGAAAACAAAACTTAAATTTTGAAAATCGGTCCAGGATTACTGAAATTCTAAAAAATTTCCCCATGTTAAATCCCCATAGAAATCTTCACTCTGTGAAGATGTCTATGGGGATTTAACATGGCGAAATTGTTTTTTCGCAATAAAACTAATATTTGACCAAATTTCACGAAATAGAAAGAAGGCTCATTCTTAAATTTTCCTTTAATTTAATATTATCAAAAAAAATATTGTTTTTGAATTGTTTATATGGCCATAAAATTTGGGCAGCTTTCGTGAAACAGACTATAATTCTATATAAAGATAATTACTGCTTCCATGCTCATCAAAACCAGTATTACATTTTATAGAATAACATCTGTGTGTCAGGTTGATTGTAGTACATTGTATTTGATTCCGCGGAATTCTTGTTTGGTCAGGAGCTACTCGTGGGTGGCAGGTGGGAGCACGCGATGGGTAATTTAACGATCGGGATTCATCCTTACCGGAATCCCGACTGGAGACCTGGTTTGGCCCTCACATACGTCTTTGGCATTTTGTATGTGACAGTTGAATCTGGTTATACCCCTTATGTGAGTATTACGATATTCGTAATTCTATTTTAGGGGAAGGGGCCAAGTGACTTGGTGTGGTATGGACCTGGCACCAGTAGCTTCATCAACCAGTAGTTCATCAACATTGCAAAGTATACTTTTCTAGCAAAGTATACTTTGAGGGAGTGATCATTTATTTTTCCTGAAATGCATTATTTCATATAGAACTAACAACTGCACATATTTGATGATTAAAAGCATGCAGAATTATTATACTGAATTTATTACATTATCACAGCCAAAATGGCTGTGATAATGTAATAAATTCAGTATAATAAAAATTAATAAATTTATCCTAAAATTTAAAATTTCTCCCTCAAAGTATACTTTGCTAGATAAGTATACTTTGCAATGTTGGTGAAATAGGCTACAGGTCAGGTTATTCTAATTTCAGGGCTGAATATATTTGTTCTCGATGTTAATATTCCGTTCTGATTTTGGGATTTTCCCCCCAATGCAGCAGGTAAAAATTGGATCGAACCCGTTTGCCCGGCCTTACATGACCTTAGCTGTTGATAGGCCGTTAAACACTAATAAACAAACAAACAGGAGCTACTCTGGTCACAAATCCCATAAGTTCCATCTCCACTCACAGATATTTCAAGTTATTTTGTTCATAATGTAGAGCATGTATTGGTTATTAATAATTTTATTGCATTTCATGAAATTTCTGCTAGCTTTAGCTTTAACTTATTACACAAAAATTTAGCTGGAAATCAAAATTTACGAAATAGCAAAATTACTCAAATTTTGAACATGCGATTAAATGACTATTAATAGTATTTCATGGATGTATTTTGCCGTTCGCTTTTGGGATTTAGGGTGTACAATACATTTTTGAAAATGATATGGTTTGTCTGCTTTGGCGCATTATTTTAAGGATGTTACATACTGACTTGACCCACTTGCATTTACAATGCGATTCGGCAGTTTAACCCTTACTACGCTGAATAAAATGTTTTATTTTCAATACCGGTATTTCTCGATAAAAATCTGTTTCGACAGCGCATGAGAATCGTCTCCACTGGAGATGATTCTCATGTGCTGCCAAAACAGGTTTTTTGTTAAGAATTAAGGCAAACATGAAAAACGGCAGACGACAATTTTCGTCTCCCGCGTAGTGAGGGTTAATGTTTCATAAAATCACTATGTAACTTCAGATATCAGTGTCATTATGGGATAATGTATGCAATTCTAGTATTAGCTCTACTATTACATTTCAGTGTGCTTAGTACATAGTATACATGTAGTTATGAAATATCATCCATGTGAATAGCCATATTTCACAACATTCTGACAAAACGTATTCCACGTGACGTCATTGCCGTTATGACATCACAAGTGTAGTGATGTCATCGAGGTAATACCCCATCCAACTTATTCCCAAAAATCTGTTGTATGTATATATACTACATGTAGTTTTCATGTGTGGCTTAACTCTTTGCATGCTAGCGGCGAAAATATCCGCCAAACAAATTAGGAGTATATGTTTTATTTCTCTGTAAATATGTCTTGAAATTTCATTAGAATTGAGTCCTGAGGACTCAATTCTAATGAAATTCCAAAACATATTCGTGATATTTACGGGGAGAAATACAAGAAAATATGATGAATTTTTGTCCGCTAGTTTTGAACTATTTATAGCCCACAAGTTTCCCAGCATGCAAAGAGTTAACTATAGTTTCATGCATGTTATGAAATTAGTTCTCGTACTTTTGGGTACCCTCACATATGACATTCTACAATGCCAGCTGCAGTCTGATAAAATACATAACTGTTAGAAGCTATGAATCACTGAAGGGTACAACGTTGAAGTTCTTATGTTGTAATTAGACTAGATACTCGGACAATGCAATTACATCACCAATTTCCTCCAGTTAAGATGCGTAATTTGATCAACTTTGGGGGGAATTTTGTTATTTCTTCACCAAAAATGGAAAATTGGGTGTGCTTCTTTAGAATCGTCTCATTGAGACGATTCTAACGAACTCCCAACTTGCCATTTTTGGTGAAGAAATAAGAAAAATACGTCAAATATTTTGGTCAAATTACGCATCTTAACTGGAGCTCTGGAACAGTGTTGTTGGATATAAATTACATGTATTGTGAAAGCAGTAATAAACAAACTGACGAGGTGTTTTAGGTGTCTAGTTTAGGGCAGTTCTGCTGGTTCTATTATCACTGGTGCTCTATGCCAGCGTAAAATGTTTAAGGTCGAAATGGACGCCAGATTCATGCATATTGCATAAACACATTTTCGTCTAGTAACCGGCGCAAGAAATTTGTGCCAGTTACTAGATGAAAAGTTTGTTTAAGAGATATCTCTAAGTAGATCTGAATGGCATCTCATCAGAAACCAGTGCAATTTTTCGACAAGAAACATTTCCCACTGTTGTGGAGTGCAGCATCAGTGATTATACAATGACTCTACTTTCAGAAGATAGGTTAGAACACCTGACTTCTAATCCAGAGGTTGTGGCTTCAAACCTTGCCTTAGGCATCGCATCAAAAAAGTATCATAGTATTTCCATCCCACTGGTCTGTCTGATGAGACTTTAAACTGTTGTCCTGTCTCTATATGACCGTAGCTGTTGCTGGGACGTTAAACCCATTCACTTTCTACTTTCAGACCTGACGTTCATGGACATCTGCTCCCAGCACACGATGTCCGGCTCCAGCATCAACCTGCACCACACGGCCTTTGCCCCCAGCCCGTACAACTACGACCAATGTACGTGTGTGATCACGCCGGACACCTGCAACACCAGCGCCACCCTTCACTTCCGTTCCATCGACGTGCGGCTCCACAGCAAGTTGAACAGCAGCGAGTGTGCCGCGGAGAGCCGGGTGGAGCTGGTAGGACAGCGGGAGAGGAAGATGTACGGATGTGAGAGCGGGAAGTTTCTACACGGGCTAGAGGACTTCCATGTGAGCCAGGAGAACGGAATGGTGCTCTATCTGCAAAAGAAGGCCGGCGTCTTCCCCACCAAGGTCTGGATGAAAGTCGAAGGTATGGGGGACACATAAATCACTGGAAACGGATGAACGGGTCGGTGGAAGAAGGGGGCTAAGTCCATTATGGACTTAGCCCCCTTCTTCCACTGACCATTTCAAATAGTGTCATCTGCTGGAACTGAATGGTGCTCTATCTCCACAAGAAGGCCAGGTGTTTCCCAACCAAGCACTGTATGTTAATAGAGGGTAGAATACCTGAAACTTGGTATGTAGCTTCCTTATGTTGAGTAGATGTGCAAAGTTTATTTAAATTTTTATTTGACACCCGGGTCATGAACTAGCTCACCCTTTTTTACTTAAAATGTTTGTCTTGTAACTTGTAAACCTTTTGAACCCTAATAGCTACACACCCGACTCTTGGTATGCAGCTTCCTTATGATGAGTAGATGTGCAAAATCAGAAAATTCAAGCTTCAAAGTATGTCCTGAGCTGTGGCGGTGACTGGAGAAATGGGGTTTATGGAATTTCTGGTCATTCTGTAGTCTGATTTGGATGTATACTGTTTGTTAGAAGCAGGACAGGTGATTTACTGACTGAATGGCAGCAAACAATGTAGGGTCTGGCCAGACTGCATGGATGTGCAGGTTTGTCTGGGGCTTCACTGGTTGCATAACCCATACGCCCCATTTCTCCAGTCACAGCTACATTTCCTAATGAGACATCTATCGAAATTTCATGAATCAAATTTTGTCTGTATTTACAAATGAGACATCTGTTGAAAATTTAAAATGCTCATCTCCTATTGAGACATCTATTGGGAATTCAAGAGTCAAATGATGACAATATTTACAAGCGAGGTATCTACTGAAATTTTAAGATTCAAATTCTGTCATTATTTCCTAACGAGAGGTGGGTGGTTGGTTGGGAGAATGCAAAGGGTAAATTTGACAATGGGTTTCATTCTTAACGGAATCCCAATACCCCTGGTTTGGCCCTCGGGTACATTTTTGACTTACTTGTTACTTGAAAGTTGAGCCCATTATAAAAGTTGTAAGATTAGTACTAATCATATTACTTTTAGGAAGTGGGGCTGAGTGACTTTGGTGTAGTGAGGACCTAGCACCAGGTCAGATTATTCTAATTTCTGGGCTGAATATATTTTTTTCTGAGCTGTTGACAGGCTGTTGAACACCATTAAATAAAATCCTAATCCTAATGAGAGATCTATTGAAATTTCAAGATTCAAATTCTGTCTATATCTTCTATTGAGATCTATTAAACATTCAAGCTTCAAATACTGCCTGTAGTTATTTAATGAGACCAGACAGAATGCGGTATATTGATTTGCTTCTGCAGCTTTAAGTTAAGTATGGCCTTGTGCAGAGAGCATATGGAGATGCTGGGGTTAGCTTGATTGATTGCCCGGGTATTGTGCATGTCACACACGTATACAACCAATTTATGATGCTCAGTAATAATGACGATTGGGACAATAGGCCTTGTGACCAGTGTAATCCCAGATCAGACTGCGCATTTGCGCAGTCTGATCAGGGGGTACACTGTTCACATTTTAATCCATAAAAAATGTGTCGTGCTTCTTAGCAATGATATGGATACATATGGGGTTGCAGATGTCCACTACCTAGTCAGGAGTTATACCAGGAACAGATCGAATCAATAAGCCTCATTTTGTTGAAGGATCATATTCATCAACTTAAAATTCCTCCCTACTGAGCCATCCAATTAGAAAACATACTACTTGGTATCATGGAATTGCCCGATTACTGAGCTGATTCCAAGAATAAGCTGCCGAGGATTGGGCCAAGGGGTATTTTTGGTTTGTAAAGGGCACCTGGCACTAGATGAGGATGTTGACAATTCATATTTTGAATTTGCAGATTTTCTTCACTGAAGTATACGGGCGGGTTCTACCCAGCTTCTCATCGGTAGATAAATATTATAGTACCTTCTTTAAACCCTGTTCAATCTGTTCAGCATATGCAATCCGTTTCGGAATACGCCTTTACGGGTATAACATTTATTAAATATTTTATTTTTATTTTTTTTATTTCTCAATCATTGTATATGTTGTGACCACTCATTTGAACTGTCTCGACGAGACGGTTCAAATGGTGTTCGTGACATATACTTCTGAGCTCATAATATAAAGAAAATATTTCGGATTTTCCGCAAACAAAATGGCGTAGCCTCAGCATGAAAAGGGTTAAACCACGCCCTATACAACCCAATACTAGAAACATGAATATTTGTGTTTCTAGTATCTGGTTGTATAGGGTGCAATTGATCACTCCAAGTCCACACATACAGTCAGCCACGATCTCTACAGGTCAACTTTTCACCAATATGGTTTGTGTAGTGGGGTTTCTAATGGATTTATTTCTAATGGCAGCCAGTATTTCCAGTTATTGGAATCTCCATCAGAGGATGGTAATTTACCTGCTGATGATAAGTGGGAGATGAACATGATATATGACTGAATCGAGAGATGGGGCTTATGGCATTTGTGTAGTTCCTTGTCTGCTAACACTCTCCTGCAACATAATAAGAATTCATACTGTTTGCCGTTTGCTAGAAGCACACTCGTTGTTCACTGACTGCACGGTGAAATATGCAGATCCTGATCAGACTATGTGGCTGCACCCACTGGTTGGGGTCTATGCTGCAGTGCCCCAGATAAGGAATTAGTAATTGAGTACTGTCACACCATCATTTCTGAAGCAATTGGGTATTTCAAAATTTTAATTGTGTAAAATAGAATCACACTACTGTTTACACATCAGCAGGCCACACTTATTGAATAGTTTGCTTCTAAATGAAAACACATCTTGGTATTTCATTATAATTGTCTCCTTGGAGACAATTCTAATGAAATACCAAGATGTGCTTTCATGGAAAAATAAGAAAATATGCTATATTTGTGGTCTGTTTATTGTTTTCTGTAGCATGATAAAGATACCACAAATTTTTCATTGCTTTCTGATACTCACTACTTCTGATTTCAATTGGGTTTTTGGCAATTTTAATTGGGTATTTATGCAAATATGCAACTTATCTGGAGCTCTGATGCTGGTCACATATGCCAGCCACAGCCATTTATGATATAGTCACTGTTCTCATGGATCCATGCCCCTAAGCACATAAATTAATGTGTGTTATATTCTGATTAATTCCTGAAAATGTATACATCAACATATAGTTCAAACACTTGACTATGAGAGTACATAAGGAATTCCCCAAAATTGTTGTTTATGCAAGTCTTAAGAGTCCCTAGAAATAATCCACCCAAGTCACCTAATTGATCTTGAAACTTCTCATCAGGTTCGTGCCCTACAACTGTTTGCACATTTGAGTGACATTCCTTGATCACTCATACAATAAAGACGTGTTGCTGCCTAGATGCATCAAATTTAAATATGGTGAAATCCAGATTCACCTAGAAATCAACATATATCACATTTTATACATAATTTACGAACAGACCCTCTTCGGATTAAGGAAGTATGTAGAAAAATCACAAAATAGTTTGTAAATCTCAATGTAACTGTAACTTAGAAAAAAACTTAAATACCTTTTTAAAATAATTTTCAACTAGAAAAAGTTGATGGCGCGCCATCGCAATATACCCACTTTCCCCAAATGCTAAGTCCGAAAGGGGGAGGTAATCCATGATGGAGGGTCGGATAAAAAATCCGAATTCACTTTGCGCATGTGCACATGATAACGAAGCTACATAGCAAATATGAGGCGCGTATGTATGAAGGTGAAATTTTTTTTCGAGTTACAAGGAAAAAATGGGAAATTCTGAGTGGGAAAGGGGGAGGTAATCGATGATGGAGGGTCGGATCAAAAATGGGAATTCACTTTGCGCATCTGCACATGATAACGAAGGTACATACTAAATATCAGGCGCATAGGTATGAAGGTGAAATTTTTTTTCGAGTTACAAGGAAAAAATTGGAAATTCGGAGTCCGAAAGGGGGAGATAATCCATGATGGAGGGTCGGATGAAAAATCCGAATTCACTTTGCGCATCTGCACATGATAACGAAGCTACATAGCAAATATGAGGCGCGTAGGTATGAAGGTGAAAAAGTTTTTCGAGTTACAAGGAAAAAATGGGAAATTCTGAGTCCGAAAGGGGTTGATAATCCATAATGGAGGGTCGGATCAAAAATCCGAATTCACTTTGCGCATCTGCACATGATAACGAAGCTACATAGCAAATATGAGGCGCGTAGGTATGAAGGTGAAATTTTTTTTCGAGTTACAAGGAAAAAATGGGAAATTCTGAGTCCGAAAGGGGGAGATAATCCATGATGGAGGGTCGGATGAAAAATCCGAATTCACTTTGCGCATCTGCACATGATAACGAAGCTACATAGCAAATATGAGGCGCGTAGGTATGAAGGTGAAAATGTTTTTCGAGTTACAAGGAAAAAATGGGAATTCTGAGTCCGAAAGGGGGAGATAATCGATGATGGAGGGTCGGATGAAAAATCCGAATTCACTTTGCGCATCTGCACATGATAACGAAGCTACATAGCAAATATGAGGCGCGTAGGTATGAAGGTGAAAAAGTTTTTCGAGTTACAAGGAAAAAATGGGAAATTCTGAGTCCGAAAGGGGGAGATAATCCATAATGGAGGGTCGGATCAAAAATCCGAATTCACTTTGCGCATCTGCACATGATAACGAAGCTACATAGCAAATATGAGGCGCGTAGGTATGAAGGTGAAAAAGTTTTTCGAGTTACAAGGAAAAAATGGGAAATTCTTAGTCCGAAAGGGGGAGATAATCGATGATGGAGGGTCGGATGAAAAATCCGAATTCACTTTGCGCATCTGTACATGATAACGAAGCTACATAGCAAATATGAGGCGCGTAGGTATGAAGGTGAACAAGTTTTTCGAGTTACAAGGAAAAAATGGGAAATTCTGAATCCGAAAGGGGGAGATAATCGATGATGGAGGGTCGGATGAAAAATCCGAATTCACTTTGCGCATCTGCACATGATAACGAAGCTACATAGCAAATATGAGGCGCGTAGGTATGAAGGTGAAAAAGTTTTTCGAGTTACAAGGAAAAAATGGGAAATTCTTAGTCCGAAAGGGGGAGATAATCCATGATGGAGGGTCGGATCAAAAATCCGAATTCACTTTGCGCATCTGCACATGATAACGAAGCTACATAGCAAATATGAGGCGCGTAGGTATGAAGGTGAAAAAGTTTTTCGAGTTACAAGAAACGTGACGGACGGACGGACGTACGGACGGACGGACACCCGTGACGAAAACAATATACCCATTTTTTTTTTACAAAAAAGTGGGTATAAAAAAAGTGGGTATAATTAACACTATTCTTAGAATGTGCTTATTCACTTGTTTTCTAGGGTCATGAATCAATGAGAAGGCACAAATCCATGAGAATTGGGGCTATATACTATGCACTGCTGTGCAATGTGCAATTTCATGTTTTGGGCCATTTCCCCATTGCAGGTCAATGGGTGATTCTCATATGTTAACTAATTTCATGCTGAGGATATGCCATATGTTTGCGGAAAATCCTAAATATTTTCGTTCTATGCGCTCAGAAGTATATGTCGCGACCACCATTTGAACCGTCTCTTCGAGACGGTTCAAATGAGTGGTCACAATATATACTTTCGTTGAGAAATAACAAAAATAAAATATTTTAAAAATTCATACCCGTGAATTCCGCATGTAATGGGTTAAGGGACATGGGCAGTTCGAGGTGGGAAAATGTCACCAGGTTTATAATGCAGTCTCACATCCGATAATTGATTTTCGATTTCCCATCAAACAGGCAGTCATTTTTCTGGCAGTATGTATAATGTAACTTATTGGAGTTAAATCTTGCAATATATGTTAAAAATAAGTGGAACGGGATACTGGCCATCGATTGGTTTAGAAAGTAGGGTGAATTATAAATGAACATTAAATGTATATTTACTTGCGTCATCAATTTTACATTATGTTTGTGCTGTTTTTGCAGGGTCTACTAATACGGAGTACGTGAGTTATAAAACGTCACAAAATGTTCTCAGTTACCTCTATGGTGTCACTATGGCTGATCTGTATTCATGCATTTATGATCTAAAGATCTCGCTGTAGGTAGCTGTGACATTACATTGTGCATTATAGTATAAGCAAGCCATGTCGTGCACAAATGTATATCCATCTTGTGCAATCAGTATAGACCCAGACCAGACTGACTGGGTCTATGCTTATTGCTTATTGCATTACCATTGTTAACTACCATAATTATGTTTCTTTTGACCTATGCAGGCAATGATCAAACTGTGCGTATAATATATCAATATTGATTTTTGTTTACACTGATTTCAAATGGAAGTTCCACGTTTTACATCATACTTGTATGTTTTGTATATAATTGGCTTAGTATTGCTTTAATATTATTCAATGTCACACTATGTTATGTTAGGGATTTTCATTTGGTGACTTTGCATAACCACCTGCTACTTTCTCTATTCATACATACACCTGACTTTATGTATAGTAAAGTACTATGCAATGTTTATTTTGCCCGATACATTGTCACAGGTTCATTCAAGGCGATTTGATCTGTTTCGATCCAAGTTCAATCTGTACATTTTTATGTGGCCTTTTTCCTGTTCATTAAATGGCTTACCGGTATATTTATTTGTTTCTCGGACATTTTTTTTTTAAATTAATCAAAAATGCACCTTGCATATGGCACAAGCTAAGACCATAAAAAAAGTACTTTGGTTCTCAGATATTGCCGTGTCAGAAAATCCCTGCACGTTCGCATTTTATCGTCATAGAAAAATAAAATCATACATGTAAATTCACCACATGATCGATCGAAAATACTACCATGCAAAAATATGTTAAATCCAATCATGTCTGACAAAAAAATCTTCTTTTTTTTCAGGTTTAAAGAGGTTATAGTAACCTAGTAATCTGGCGAATTGATAAAAAATCACAGACGAACATCTGAAACAAAAAAATATATATTAACCCTTAGACCTATGTTATTTTTTTTTATCGTCTGCTGTTTATTTTCTATTTTCCATTTTTATCATCAAAAACATGCTTTGACAGCACTTTAGAATAATTTACAGCTTGCTTTGACAGCACTTCAGAATCATTTCCATTGGAAATGATTCTGAAATGCTGTCAAACCATGTTTTTATTGAGAAATAAGGCAAGATATAAAAGCAACAGCAGACGACAATTATTGTGAGTAGCGGTCTAAGGGTTAAATCTGCCTTCCTGCGTCATATTCTGCAAATCCAGTATCTGAGAACCAAAGTGCATTTTTATGGCCTAATGTAAAAGAAACACTCAATAGCACACTCATTATTTAGGGTCGAGATCACTAATCTGAAGCCAATAAGTCCATATATTTTGACCTTTAGTTTGTAAAAGGCGACTCCATTGTGGAATATGGGAATTTTAAGAATATATCTACATGTGTTAAAAATACTAATTCTGGTGAACAGTTTTCCAATTCCATTCTAGATTTGTTCAGAATTAGCAAATTGCATTGGTTTCTTAAATTCTTTTCCATACATGGAAATTTTTTTATTTTTTTTTGTCAAAAACAGCAGAAATTATGAAGCATATCCGTGTTACATGTGTGCTTGTGTTATTTGTAAATCAGTTCAGTGATCTACACTATATTGACACTGTATCCTTCCCAGGAAAACAGTATTGATTTCTTCATTTTATTTCCGCAACACTGATGATTTTAAAACAATAAATTTCACATTATGTTGTAATTATTTCCTTCAGAAATACACACCTGACCAAATTTTAAATTGCACCCACCCCACTTGGCTATGCAACTGCAACACAGTTTTCAAGGTATCTGTTTTTACAGGTTCTACTGTATATATAAGATCCTTATCAGACTGCAGGCTTGCAATCAAACCCTGAATTTGGCCATGTGTTGTGTTTACAGCATCAGTGCCCGGTGTGGGGGTGACGGTTACCTGTGGACCCCGGAGTATCCAGACCACCCAGCGATGCCCTGCCCTGCCCACCACTGCCTCCCAGGCCAACGCCATAGACGAGGTGGAGAACGTGCCATGGAGGCAGACAAACACGCCCAGTAAGTCATACAGGTGTCCACCTACTTTCCTCTGTCTTGAACACTGAATAATATCATAAGCTCACCTACTTTTTCCTGTCTTTGGGGTTGGAACACCAGACTTCCAATCCGGAGATTGTGGGTTCAAACGTCGTCTTAGGCATCAAAAATACTTTCATAGTATTTCCATCCCACTGGTCTGTCGGATGAGACTTTAAAACTGTGGTCGCGTCTCTATATGACCTTAGTTGTTGCTGGGACATCCACTTCCATTCATTTTCACTTTTGAGACTGGATAATGTCATATAATTGCGACTGTGAATGGAGATATTTTTTGGCTTATGGCATTTCTGGCCAGTCTAGCTCTGGATCTGCTTGTAAACTCCTGCAGTCTGATAAGACTTTGTTCCAAGCACCATTCTGCCATTAGATGGACCCAACAAGCCCAGCTATATGTAAACTACTGGTATTATACCTGGGGGCCGTTTCACTAAACTTCATATGACTAAAATGTTCCTAAGTGCAAATCTAGAATCGTCTGGAAATTTCAATTGATGGAATTACATTTATTGAGCATAGGCTGCATATGCAGCCTATGCTCAATAAATGTAAATAAAATAATTGTTAATGTCAAATTTACAGACTATCATAATTTTTGATCTTACAAACTTTTTAGTCGTACAAAGTTTAGTGAAACGCCCCCCTGTTGTATAACTTGGCCCGTTGGACCTGTCTGATAATACCGGTAGTATTGCCTGTAGCCGATTTCACCAAAATGGCAATGTATACTTTCAGAGGTGTCCATAAAATTGAGAGTAGTCAGCTTTTTTGAAAAAGTAGCCAGCTATATCGACTTCCACACAGCTGCGTGGCTTAGTCGCCGTAGGCGACGAAGGGAAGGGTACGGGAGGGTTATCCCCTTCCCGTTAGGGAGGTTTGGGGGGCCTCCCCCAAGACAATTTTGAAATTTATATTCAATTTGGTGGCATCTGGTGAGTTTTATGGTGCATATATTTGTAGTTGTTTAAGACAATTTCTGCATATATTGTTGCAAAAATGTTAAAATGTGTTGATAGCAGGAGAAATCTGAAGTTGTTATGCTCCCCAAATTTTTTTTGGGGGGAGCATATTGTTGCCGCTTTGTCCGTCCGTCTGGCGTCTGCGTCGGCGTCACACTTCGGTTAAGGTTTTTAGTCAAGTCCATATCTTCAATACTATTAGGCCTAGAGCCACCAAATTTGCACACATTAATCACCTTGCAGTGTACATCTATAACCACTATCAAATCTGTGACCTTGACCCACTTTTCCACTTAAATTACTTAGTTATTTCCCCTTGGTTAAGGTTTTTAGTCAAGTCTCTATCTTCAATATTATTAGGGCAAGAGCCACCAAACTTGCACACATTGATCGCCTTACAGTGTATGATGGTGGGTCTAGTTTTCGGGGTATTAACAAGTTCATCAACTAGCGATTTTTATAAAACATAACATATGAGCTAAATTGTCAGTTCAATAGAATGATAAACATTTCTTTCAATGTTTCTTGCCTTCAAAATAAGATTGTTGTTTGATTAAAATTCGCGTTAGCGCGTTTAGCAACACACGAGTCAGCCATCTTGAATATTGACTTATGGTTGGAGTTTTCGGGTATGTTCTGAAAGTGTCAATAAATTTGATAATTCGTCCCGAGTTTTCGTTTGATGTTATATCATCTCGCAGATGAATGAGGCACAGTGAAGGAAAACTTGAAACTTTTCTATTGATTATGATTTTAACAATATTAAAGAGCAGATTAATGGCAGACGCAGAAAATCACGAAAATCATGGTAGGTTCGTGAACAAAATGACATAAATGGCAAAAAGTACCAGTATTTAATCCAAACACTGTCTTTGGTGGCATTTTTAAGAACTTATTAATATAGGTAATGTCATGCTTATTTTAATCACCTGACATAAAACACATCGCGGCTGCACACATGTCTATAAATTAAAAAATATGTGAATACCCCGAAAACTCCGACTACCCCGAAAACTGGTGTCACGGCCATACAACAATAACCACTGTCAAATCTGTGACCTTGACCCACTTTTCCTCTTAAATTACTTAGTTATTTCCCTTCCAGCAACATGGGGTGGGGTGGGGGTGGGGGGTACGAATGAAAAAAAAATAAGTCGACACGCAAGAAAATTTTGACCAGAGAAGGTGGGATAAAATGAGTTTTTGTTATTTTTTCCAGCAGCATGGGGTCTGGGGGGGGGGAGGGGTAAGGTACTAGTGAAAATAAATTAACAGAGCAAGAGCATAGCAATAACCCAATTCAACTCGCAGATAACTAAAGAGCCAAAGATAAAAACGTACCTGAGGGCCAAACCAGGCAAATAATGATTCCTATAAGGAGGAACCCATACCGTTAATTTACACCGTCTCATTCGCCCGACCACCACCCACCCGTGTTTTGTAAAAAAAAAAAAAAAAAAAATCATTTTTTTTTTTTTTTTTTTTTACCTCATTATGAATTGTAGCCGGCGCCAACTGAGCGAGTAGTCTTCTAAATCGCCGGCAGCCGGCGCTTTACGGAGAGCTCTGCACTTTGAGGGAGAAATTTTCAATTTTAGGATAAATTTATTAATTTTTTTTATACTGAATTTATTACATTTTGGCTGTGATAATGTAATAAATTCAGTATAATAATTCTGCAAATATATGCAGTCGTAAGTTCTATATGAAATAATGCATTTCGGGAAAATGATTAATCCCTCAAAGTACACTTAGCTAGATAAGTATGCTTATCAATTTTGGTGAAATGCGCTACTGGCCTACGGAAACTGTAATGGTGGAATGGAGGGAAGTTCAATCGCCTGGAGGCATGATGTGTGCTTCACTTACTAAATAGCGTACAGGGCAGATCCTGATTACATTGTGCAGACGGGAACCAGGGGCCCGTTTCACAAAACTTCGTACGACTAAAATGTTTGTAAGTGCAGATTTAGAATAGTCTGTAAATTTCAATTGATGGCTTTACATTTATTGAGCATAGGATGCATATGCAGCCTATGCTCAATAAATGTAAATCCAACAATTGTTTACAAGAAATCATTGTTAATGAGAAATTTACAGACTATCATAATTTTGCACTTACGAAAATTTTAGTCGTAGGAAGTTTAGTGAAACGGCCCCCAAGTCTCCACTGGTCACAAAGACCAAAAATCCAATTTCTACAGCCACAGTCATAATTGTGAGATAATATGTCCTGCACCTTTCATCACAAAAGGTCAAGGCTTGGTTTAATACTTGTAAACTACCTATCAAATATAATATGCCATCCAGCAAAATGTCTGTTGTAAATTTATTTAATATTTGTTCAGTTCATACATACATGCTTATGTTAGCATTTGGCTGTCATGTAGAGATGTACCTATATATATGTATACATTGTACATGTAACAGCATGTGTTCAAATGCATGGTTTATCATCTAATAACCAACTTGTGTTAACATGTGTAAAATTTAACCCTTAGACCGCTACTCACAACAATTGTCGTCTGCTGTTGCTTTTATATCTTGCCTTATTTCTCAATAAAAACATGGTTTGACAGCACTTCAGAATCATTTCCAATGGAAATGATTCTGAGGTGCTGTCAAAGCATGTTGTAAATGATTCTAAAGTGCTGTCAAAGCATGTTTTTGATGATAAAAATGGAAAATATAAAATAAACAGCAGACGACAAAAAAATAAGATAGCGGTGTAAGGGTTAAAAAAACTCAAGTCATGTAATATCATGTGCTCCTGTGTAATAATAAATAAATGTGTTTATCATTAACCCACTTGAATATATTTGCTGCAAGAAAATATTGTTTATTATTTATAATTGGAATCTATTTCACATTTCGCTGATACATGTATCGATTTTTAACTTCGGATAAAGTATCAGATAACATGCAGAGTTACCGTAGTAACCCTAAATGTTCGGACACCATTTATTAAATACAAATACATTGTTATTGTGATTAAACCAGTTCTGCCATACTAATCATATTCTTCAATCTTCAATCTTCTAAGCCTTCAGGCCAAAGTAGACACACTTGTAGTATATTTCATCACTCTTCTTGTAAATGTTCACTAATTAGATCACTCACTTGTATTTTATTATAACATATAACATGGGGTGTGCATAAAATTAACACATATCACATTTCTTGACATATAAAGTACAGATAATTCTCCAATGTCACAGTCACATAAATTAAGCATTCACAATAATGACTCTATTCTCCTTCATCACAAGTTATTAGTTAATATAGATAATATAGTCACAGATAACACATATATCAATGTTATTTCATAAAGTTATACAGTCTGTACAGGTACCGTAAAGATTCTAATAGACGCCCACCCAGTACTTCATGGCCAGTGGTGATTCTAATAGACGCCCACCCAGTACTTCATGGCCAGTGGTGATTCTAATAGACGCCCACCCAGTACTTCATGGCCAGTGGTGATTCTAATAGACGCCCGGGCGTCTATTAGAATCATTACGGTATTTCAAATAACTTCCTTGACAGAAAATATATAACATTTTCTCACTGACACAATGTGCTCATAGATATTATGCTGCTACAACAAATATCCAAATGTTCTGAGTTTGCTTCTTATTTTAGAGTTCATATAATTCAACAATTAACAAATATCCCAAACTATACATTTCATTATATTTTGTCACTGTCATAATACATAATACATGTATGAAACATATGATATATTGCTTGTTCTACATGCAAGTCCGGATATCGATTCCAATTACTAATTTACTGGATTGGTTGATTCTCAATTATATACATGCATGTACACTTGTAAACATAGTAGGTTATTATCCGGAAGTTTATGTACTGGTAGTCTGCCAGCATAGCATGTATTCATAAATGCATAATAAGTAATATCAAGTTAAATAAAGCGCGAAGTTCCTTCAATAAACTTGGCAAGTTCCTCCAGGATCACCTGCCGGGCGTTCTTCCAGAGCTCTTCTTCTCCCACACTCAGCAGACTAATGAAAATTCTGTAATGCCACATCGCCAAAGCAAATTCATCATATATTGCTCTCTGTGTAAATCATATGTTCCACAATCAATCAAATAATGTTGAACATACTATCTCCTCATATTCATAGTGTGGCTCCTCAGACAAGCCCACTCTGTGCATATATTCATTCAGCTTACAATATCTCATTCTCAGCTGGATTATGAGAGAAAACATTTTTCTATCTGGAACATCTAGGAGCCTTTTCCCACAGACTGTAGGTCGATACTGGTGTAGAGTCCGGCCTGTGTCTTCAATATCCCATATACGTTGCCATTTCTTTAATGTTGAATCTCGTCCACCCCTTTTAATGTCAGCCATTGTTGTTGCATCTGATGGTGTATCCTGTAGTAGGTCTGCTTCTTTAGCTGCTTGTTTAGCCAGGTTGTCTGCAAGTTCATTGCCTGTAATATTTGCATGACCAGGAGTCCCAAGAAATTTGTATATCCTTTTTTTGATTTTTAATTGCTTCAGTTACCCACTTTATTCTTTCTATAGTTGATTTATAGAATGTTTCCTTCCACCCAAGGTTAATATACCCGCAACTGACTGACAGTCTGTAAATATATGAATTTTCCTGTAGATATTCACACTGTTGTAGGGAAACCTAATATTTGTATGTGTTTCCCGAAATAAATGGTGTCCGAATATTTAGGGTATTACGGTATAACAATTATGAAAGAAAAAAAATAGAGCAATAATATTGTATATTTGTGCCGAGTCTGTGCCTTTGTTGCCAACTAATCACGGTCTATGGCAGCTGGAAAGACCTATTGACATGTAACAATTTATTGGTGAAATAATCAAGACACTTTATCACTTGATAAGTAGCAAATATAATTTCCTGTGTAGACTCTGATTAACCCTTTCCCTGATAGAAACGACTTTTCACGCCTCTGCAGAAGATGTCTTTTGAAAACATTGTGGGAAAAGGAGAAATTGCTTGTTATAAGCAATTTCTCCTTTTCCCACAATGTTTTCTACTCTATCAGATAATTTAACCATCATTTGACCCAGCATTTGATTCTTTTATTCAGATGTTTTCGATTTGGAAGTGTCGAAATATCGCAAAACAGGGAAAGGGTTAACTGCTACAGTTCACTATCGAATGTAAAATATAAACATCTATGATCTGAATATTGCGTCAGTTGAGGATCTCTACTGTTTGTCATTCAGCCCACTTGCCCAGTACACCATGTGTGTCCCCTGCACCATTTATGTGTGGATTTGTGTACTTGGTTGTGGGTGCCCCACAGATTGCAGTGATTCCACCATTCTCCCGTTTGTAGCCATTATAGAGCTGATGCCCGACATTGACAATGGCACCGCGTATCAGCCGGGTAATAAACAGGAGGAGAATCCAGGTAGGTCACACACAAAGTCATCGTTGCCCATTGCATTTGAGGATAATATACAATTTTTCTTCGGAAAATTCTAAGTAGTTGTTCTTCTCGGAAGTATATGTTGTAACCACCATATGAACCGTCAAATTTGAGATGGTTTAAACGAGTGGTCAGAACATATACTTTCATTGAGAAATAAATAGAATAGAAACTAAATATTTTGAAGATTGAGTAGGTCTAAGTATATTTCACATGCAGTTTGCTAACCCAATTTATTTCAGATTCTAGATCATTTTTACAAAAAAATTAAAATAGTTCATTTCTTGTACTACAATTTACCAAGATTTGTAGCGACCACCATTAAATTGGAATTGTTTTGGGAAGATAGTCTCTATCAGTGGTAAAGACATATAATCATAGACATTGAGAAAGGAAAATATTTGGAAATGTTTACTCCACCAATTGATTCGTCATCGTGCACGAGTTCATTAAATACTGTCCCGGAGTGTGCCACACTGTCATTTGTGACAATTTTGCTGTCACTGCTTGGATGGGCTGTATTGTGTATGTTATCATCTTGATTGTATGACATATTCATTTGCAACTCATCCTCATGAATGATATTTATGTCTGGTGAACAACTATTTAGTCTACTGCAGTTGAACCTCAGCCACTATTTTATATCCACTTGGACAAATCCGTATATATGTTAAACCTCCCTATAACTGCCGGTTTTTTTTTGTGTCTTCTCATGGCTGGCTTTTATAGAGAAGTTGCACTGTATTCAGACATGCTGAAATTAGAAACAGAATGTTGATTATATTCTGTCAGTGCAACAAAAGATGAAGGTGAGCTTGTCTAATACATACACTATCCATGAATGTTATATATTTAGATCGCCATCTCAGAAAAGGTCTTTGCAAAAAGAATTACAGTGAAACCTCTCTAAACCGGACACCCTGTGGGAGGTCCCCAGGGTGTCCGCCTTCAAGATAATTGATAATTCTGAGCCATAGCTGTGTGCTATGCGATCATGAACAGACATTATTACCTGAGATAAATGACAAAGAAACTCATCAAAAATATAATCACATGTGTTTTCTTGGTGTCCGGTTTAGAGAGGTTCCACTGTACTTCAGAAATTTAGCATGTATCCATCTAAGTGATTGCAGTTTCAGTGAATGAATTCAAACGGACATCAAACATCACCTAATACATCTGCTCAGTTTGATTTCTGATTTAATATTACTGATACTGATGTCAAGTTTTAAACTTTACTTTTAACTGCAACTGTACACGAAATTCAATAAGCTTAGTCTTTCATTACCATATTTATTCTTATGCAGTGTTCTGTCGTGCTACTAACCAAATTGCTAACTAAATCATGTTAGTTTGTCTTGAACTCAATAGGACTAAATTAAAATGTTTTCGCTTTACTTACCCAGCATTTTAGACATGGGTCAGTATTTAGAGTAAGAACATGTGTCGTATTGAGGATAGGGGAGTGTACAATTATCAGAATAGTGAATCGGTCCTTACAGAGATTCAAACATGAGACCAATTAAGTGATCTGGTATGGTACGGACTGTTTTATGCAGTATGATGTCTGCTTTGAATGATTTTTGTCGAGTCCGCTTGCGGAAAGCGAGACATAGTGATCACAATGACGTCCGGGTGTCCGTGCGTGCATCCGTCCGTCTGTCCGAAATCTGCGTTAACATTTTTAAATACCATCAAATGCCTCGGCGGGTTCGACATGCAGGCTATGCTCAATAAATGTAAATCCAATAATTGTTTACAAGAAAACACTGTTGATGTGAAATTTTGCACTTACGAACATTTTAGTCCTACAAAGTTTAGTGAAACGGCCCCCTGTTATACAGTATTCCTGGATAATTTATGCTTTATAATGCTAACAATGACTATCCCATTTCTTCAAGAAGTTTCACCATTTTTCTAAGAAAATATAAATATTTTTATTACTTCTTTAAAGTATAATATTATGTTGTTACCACTCATTTGAACCGTCTCGCCGAGACGGTTCAAATGACTGGTAAAAACATGTACTTTCATGAAGAAATACAAAAAATACGGAAGAATTGGTTGAACATTTTGCTACCTGTGTATCTGTATCCCGCATGAAATGGATTAACATTACGACATGTGCACAGATAGCATAGCACGGTTAAGGCATGTTAACTGTACTCCATATTGAAGGCATTTTCAGCCTGGAAAAAGACAAAGATGTCCCAAGACAATTTGTTCTCGACTAGGAAATGTGGGCAACAAATATGATGTAGGTAGAGCCAGGAGGCATATAGTGTTGGGACTGTGTGTCCAGTAGCCTATTTCACCAACATTGCAAAGTATACTTTTCTAGCAAAGTATACTTTGAGTGAGAAATTTTCAATTTTCGGATAAATTGATTAATTTTTATTATACTGAATTTATTACATTATCACAGCCATTTTGGCTGTGATAATGTAATATATTCAGTATAATAATTCTGCATACTTTTAATCATCAAATATATGCAGTGGTAAGTTATATATGAAATAATGCATTTCAAGAAAAATAAATGATTACTCCCTCAAAGTACACTTTGCTAGAAAAGCATACTTTGCAATTTTGATGAAATCGGCTACAGTTAAGAAGTTTGCTGGAGTTTCTGCAATCTGTGTCTGGGGCATTTGGGTGCCGACAGGCCACATTTTCTAATTAACTTATTTCTTATAATTACCTATTTTTAATTATTTTTTCTTCCATTAAATAAATGGGGAAAAAATAAATAGCTCTTGACAAAATTTAATTCAGCATTTTACAGGTTAAACATTTGGTTACAGCCGCTATAACTTGAGCCTTACCTGCCTTGTTCATCAATCAATGTCTGTAGATCATGAATTTAAGATGAACCCAGAAAGGGAATGTTCTTATCTGGATGCGAGATTAGCACTGTCTGCTTGAACAGTTGGTGAAATATTGATAAGCAGTGGGCCTAACTATGAAGTTCAATGAAACAAGTACTATTTTATGTACAATCGGCTGCTGGCTGAGTAAAGGGCCATATGCCATTTGGAACCATTGCACTGATTGTCTGGCACATTCGCCTAATTGGATTAGGTTGTAATCTTCTTGCTGACAGCCAGGGCCCGGTTGCTCAAAACCTCTGTTAGCCTAACAGACTGTTAAATTCTTAACATTGTGAAGGATTTAACAGTCTGTTAAGCTAACAAAGGTTTCGAGCAACCAGGATGATAGGAGGCTATGCATATTATGACAATGAATCCACTCTTAAGGATTGATATCTTAACAGTGAATCTTTTCAGTAGTCGATTTCATCAAAATTGCTAAGTATACTTATCTAGCAAAGTATACTTTGAGGGAGTAATCATTTATTTTTCCCACAATTAATTATTTCATACAGAACTAACGACTGCATAGTTGATGATTAAAAGTATGCATAATTATTATACTGAATTTATTACATTATCACAGCCAAATTGGCTGTGATAATGTAATAAATTCAGTATAAGAAAAATTAATAAATTTATCCTTAAATTGAAAATTTCTCCCTCAAAGTATACTTTGCTAGATAAGTATACTTTGCAATGTTGGTGAAATAGGCTACAGATTCACACCTGGGGCTAAAATGTTTTGTATCAGTTTTATTTTCATGATATGCCAGGGGGCATACCCATGTCTAGTTATTGTAGTTTCAGTGCTGAATGCTTGGTTCAGGCAATGCGTTGTTCATTACCTGAAAGAACCATTGCCGATAGGCAAGAGGGGATATAGCGTTAGTCCATGTATGGACGTGCGTACGTTAGTAACACCTTTCATTTCTCAATAACTCCGCTTCACCGATTTTGATAATATATAGCCACAGTGTGAGTGTCTAGTGATGGTGCTTTGTTTTGCATACGACACACTTGCGTTCACCCAAGGTCAAGGTCACTGAGGACTTGCGTTTACCTTGTTTGTAAGGCAAAAATATTATTGTTTTTTTTTCATTGTTTCTTTTGTATTATCAAGGCTGCCAGCGAGGGGATTAGCTTAGTGATAACGATGTCCTTGTTCTGTTTCAGCACTGTTTGCCATTATCGGCGGCGTGGCGGCTGGTGTAGTCGTGCTCATCCTGCTCCTGGTCATCGTTTGCTTCATCCTCCACCGCAAGTAAGTCTCGCATACATCGCTGTGACCGGAGAAATTGGACTTACATGTCTTATGACCAGTGTATATCCTGATCAAGTAGGACACTCCTTTAGGCTGATCATGATCTTTGTTGTCCATTGATGGAATGACGAACAGTGCAGATCCAGATCAGACTGTGCAGATGCACATGCTAATCTGGATCTACACTGGTGTCAAAACCTGATACAAGCGATGTTGTGTTTTAGCGCTGTTTGCCAGTCTCACACACAGTGATGGGAAAAAAATAAGCTGATAATCTCTCGTTGTATACATATATAAATATAATAATAATATACTGTATATATACTGTCATTCTGTCACCTGTGGTCTCGCATACTTCGCTTTGACTGGAGAAATGGGGCTTACAGGTTTTGTGACCAGTGTAGCTCCTGATCGAATAGGACATTCCTTTAGGCTGATCACGATCTGTGTTGCTTGGCCATTGATAGGATGACGAACAGTGCATATCCAGATGTGCAGATGCACAGGCTGATCTGGATCTACACTGGTCGCAAAACCTGATACAAGCATTGCAGTGTTTTAGCGCTGTTTGCCAGTCTTGTATACATCGCTGTGACGGAGAAATGGGGCTTAGGGTTTTATTACCAGTGTGTATCCTGATCAAATAGCCTGCTAACAGTCTATATTGCTTTTTCAAAACATGATGGGTGTTTCATTGATAGAATGGCGAACAGTGCACATCCTTATCAGACTGTGTGGATGCACATGCTGATCTTGACCTACACCAGTCATAAATCACATACGCCCTATTTCTCCCGTCACAGCCACATATATAGAGAATACGAGGCTAGTATATCGATAGCAAGGGGGGCATATTGCATTGCTCTTGAGGTTTTGTATGTCCGTATGAACGTCTGTATGTCCATCCGTGTACATTTACATACAAAAGTTTGCAAGGGTTTCTCCAGTTAGAGTCTGAGTATGCAACGGGGGCATATTCATGTTTTACAAACATAATGTCTAGTTTGATATTAAGATTATCAGGCAAGGCTAGGAAATGGGGTAGAAATTCTTTGTACTTCCTACAATTTCCCCGGCCCGATAAACACGATATCAAAATATACAAGCATGGTATTCTATTTATCAGGTTATGAGTTGCTGGATACGGGCAAATATAACATGCTTGTCCTTGAAAAGAACACAGACTTGTCATTAGGCCATGTCATGTGATGCTGATTAACCAACAAAATGGCAGCAAAAGTAAATGTGGCTGTGACTCGAGAAATGGGGCTTATGTGATTTGCGACCAGTGTGGCACCTGATAATGATATATATTCCTGGTTAGGAGCATGACACAAGTGTTTCATAAATGGAATGGCGAACAGTGCAGATCTTGATCAGACTATGCGGATGTACATTAGCCACAAGCCCTATTTCTCCAGTCACAGCCACAATTGTGACCTGGATATGTCTACCTAGTCGATGCAGGATATAATTAGTAGAATTTTAGAGTTTTATGTTGCATTTCTGAGTTTAGAAATAGCGGAATTTGTTGGTTTAGCATCAAGTTACTGAATTTTATATGAGGCACTATGATGTTTATACACTAATAAAAGTAATAACAGTTATATTCTCATCAGGCGGAGGGATGGGTTGTGGTCTAGGGGGTTAGAACACCTGACTTCCAATCCGCAAGTTGTGGGTCCAAGCCTCGTCTAGGGCATCACAAATAATTTCATCCCACTGGTCTGTCAGATGATGTGGCCCTGTCTCTGTATGACGTTAAACCCTTTCGCTTTCTCATCAGGCGGAAGATGAGGAAGAATGCCCAGGACTCGAAGGGTAAATACAGCCATCCGCAGGATGAGCCCGCGACCCAGGTGGTCAACCACTATGAGTCTGTGTCGGACCCGGACCTACTGTCGGACATCCAGCGGGCCGCGACTGGGGGCACGGGGGGCGGTATCAACATCTACCAGCAGCCCTGGGGAAAGGAGGACGGGGTGATGCTGGCTCAGAAACGGCCCGTGGACCTCGCCTACGCCACCAGCGAGGAGATCAAGGTGTTGATAGAGAAAATGGAGCGTGACCGCCACTTCCTGAATGGCGGCGACGTTGAGGAGTTCCCCGCGCCGGACCCCACGTACTACCGCCGCATAGACGACTACAGCTTCAAGCCCAGCGAGACGGAGACGCAGGAGGGGGACAGTGACGTCGACGGCGAACTGAAGGACGATAGTGAAACCGAGTCCAAGTCTGTTACCTCAGAAAATTGTGAAACAGGAAATCTCGAATCAGAAGACTCAAAAGCTGAGGCCGATCGAGGGATTGACTGTGTTGAGTCGCTGTTGGCGGAGTCTGAATCGGCGTCGGCGTATTACGATGGTTACGAGTCACCACGTGTTAGCAGCTTTCTGCCGTCAAGTTCGTCCGGATCTGTGAGAGACAGTTTGAAATCGGACTTAACAGATATGGCGCCTCGCAGGTTTGCCAGCCAAACGGAAAATATAATTTATGAAGATACCGGTAGTCATTCAGAACTTGATAACGATGTGCCATTGGAGCATGCCCCTACTCATCCAATCGGATGTGAGTCTGGGTACCAAACTGACCAGTCACATGAAGCACCTTCAGCTAGCAGTCACTCGCATAATACACAACCTAGGGTTACTCTGGGTGGCTACAGGGAACCGATGTGGAGTTGTGACAAGGATACAGTGGAGGACTCTCAGCAGGATGGGAACCACTACACGTTGGTCTATGATAAGATAACTGAGGGGGAAACGAAGATGTGAAGATGTGATACAAAGAGCCGAAGACATATGAGACGAGCTATGCGATTCTGTACCTAAGAGGATCTGTAATCTGTCCTAAAAAATAGTTACAAGATTTACGATGCTTTCAGTATAAAATGATGATGAAAGGGATGAACAAATGTGGAATAGAATATGAACATTTTGTCAACTTTCAACATCGTACAGAAAATATCACAGTTTCTGTCAATATTTTTCATGAAAAATCTCACATCTTCTTAGGTACAAGATCACATCGCTTGTTTCATATGTAGAAAGAAAATTATTCCTGTGACCACTACAGTATCGGTCACAGTAAGAATTTTCGTTCTATTAAGGTATATAATTTGGGAAGTGAAGAAGCACATGGAATGCCATATATTTTCATGTACTCATTTGACTGGAGAAATGGGGCTTATGGATTTTGCGACCAGTGTAGATCCAGATCAGCCTGTGCAATCGCAGTCTGATCAGTTTCTGCACTGTTCGCCATTATATTAGCAAAACACCTAACATGCTTCTAGCAAGCAATATACTGTCAACCTGTGCTAAAGGCCACCTCCAAATAGCAATTACCTGTCTTTAGCAGCCACTCTTTTGTTTTCCTAATTATTCAATTACTACATAACTGAACAAATACCACATGTGAACAAAGGCCAGATGTTTCTCTTCCCGTGGACCACATTATAGGGTTAACTGTATTGTAATTTTCAAATTTGCGGCATATATCAGAAAATGATAGGTCGGAAATCTGTTTAATGGCGACGCGCTAGCGGAGCCATTAAACATGTTTTCCGACCTATCATTTTCTGATATACGCCGCAAATTTCAAAATTACAATGCGGTTAACCTATTTCTAATGCACTCTTACTACTGGCGTAGGAATACATATTGAAATAATTTGCGACCGTTCATCAACAATGATATACCTGTAATGTATGACCATCAGCCAATCAGATTGCGTGATATTTGTAGTGTGCATTAGACATTTCTTTGACTCCTACATGTACTGAAATGGAACCAATGAAAACATGGTTTCTCGGCATGTATGTCGTTAATGATTGCGAATATCTTTTAGAAGTAAGAAAAATGTCACCCATGTGTGGTTATCTGGAGTCCTGACTTAGTGGTGTTAATCACATTTATAATCAAATTTCTACAAATATTATGACGGGATCCGACCAATTGTGTAAGGATCTGCCAATACAAATCCACCAGAGCTAACTACATATATGTACATGTGTATGTTTGATATGTGCTACACATGGATTGGTCATGTACTTGCCGTCTTCTATGTGATACATCAGTGATAAAGTAGGCACAAGTGGTTTTGTAACAGGTTCAGTCCCATATGTGACTGGACAAAATGGGGCTTATGTGATTTGTGGCCAGCATAGCTCCTCATGAAATAGCTCACTCCTGTAGCCTGATAGCAATCTGTATTGCTTGGTAGAAGCATAACCGGTGGTTCATTGATGGAATGGTGAACAGTGCAGATCCTGATCAGCCTGTGCGGACGCACAGGATCTACACTGGTTGCAAAACCCATAAGCCCCATTTCTCCAGTCCCAGCCACATATCAGTTGGCACATCTGCTAACTACATTTTAGCACAGGCTGAAATGTGTGAAAACTGATTGTAAAAGACCTTTGCCAGTTCACGGTTGACATGTGTTTTTGAAATATTTTTAAAATACAATGTATTTGTTTGATACAGAGATAGTGTGACTATTTTTTGTTAGCACATCTGATAATTATGAATTGTGTCTAATATTGCATGTCTTTGCTTAATAGCTGTCAATGCAGATATGTTTTAATATTTAAAGTTACACAGACGATTATATATATATATTGGTCCATGGCTGACAAAAGAGACCTTATGACTTTTGCGACCAGCATAGCCCCTTATTAGCCTGCACCGTATGACCTGGGTCAAGGTTATTATACCCCCGGCATACAAAGTATGTTGAGGGGTAAAAAGTTTTCGTCCTTCCGTCCGTAAGATTTGCGTTGAAGCTTTCGGGTACGCATTATCTCTGCAACAGCAAGTCAGATTGACATGAAACTTCATATACTTTGTTATCATCATCCATATTTTCATTCTGTAGCCACCCACTGGCTGTCATGCCAAATGTCAAGGCCAATATTTGTTGGTCAGACAAGTCGTCAGCCGGGGGTATCTGTGAGCCCCTGCTCACTTGCTCTAGTGAGCCCCTGCTCACTTGCTCTAGTGAGCCCCTGCTCACAGATACCCCCAGCTGACGACTTGTGAGCTAGTTCACTGTAGGATGGATTGTTCTTCGTGCTTGGAGTCCACATTTGTTGCACATGTTTTAACGTCTCTGTTGGCAACCAGGCCCCCATTGATTCATCACAGCCAAAGCTATTACCTCACAGCATTCAATTCATATGTGCCAGTTCATGTACACTGTAATGCCATATTGTATTATGTTTTTCCAGTTTGCTGACATTGTTCCTATAAAACTTACTTTAGCTTGTATATTTGACTCTCAATTGGAAACAAAACTGGAATGGGTTTTGATATGTTTATTTTGCAATCAGTCTAACCGTCACAAAATGGGTTTCAGAGTAGTCCATTTATGAAAAAGGGGGCGTTTTTGCTCTCTAAAATATGAAAATTACTGGCTAAAAGTGCAGATCCTGATGAGACGGCCCGTCACGAGCCGGCTCATCTGGATCTATATTTTTGCCCATACCACTATGCAGGCCTGTGGTGTTGAAAAGGTTAATGCACTAACACTTCTAATATTTCTACACAGCATACTTGTGGACAAATGGCACACATCCATGCTCACCTTAATATGACCTTCACCTTTTGACCTTCACAAATGTGCTTATGAATGCTTGTCACTTTTGGTTAATTAACTTTGCCACAGTTTCTCCAATCTGTCAGTGGGGGCATTTGTGTGCCAACCGGCCACATTTTCTTGTTAAGTAATCAGTTATGCCCAAGATTAATAATAAACCGTGCAAAATTGTAATAAATTCGCCAGACCATATATTTCTTCATAGCCCCTTTCAGGGCAAGAACAATAACTCTTGTTGTGTTACAATGTACTTCCAATCTACACATTTGTGCTGGGTGTGTGAACAAAGCCAGATTTAGATAGAGCATGTAAAAATATGGTGTTGGTGGCTATACATTTTTGATTGTATTTCATTTCTTATTCTAACTTTCAACACCACATACCTGTATAGTGGTATTGGCAAAAAGTGTAGATCCAGATGAGCCTGCTCGTGACGAGCCATCTCATCAGGATCTGCACATTTTGCAAGTAATTTTCTTATTTTTGAGAACTCCAACACCCCCTTTTCATAAATGGACTAGTGTGAAAATAATTTTGTGACGGTTAGATTTGTTGCAAAATTAACATATCAAAATCCATTCCAGTTACTTAGGGGTGAAAGGGTTAAATGTGAAGTGGCAATTTTGTTTGGTCTACGGGCCAGTGCTAGCAATTTGAATTCTTCAGTAGCTAACAAACAGTGTAGGCCCTAATCAGACTGTATAGATGTTCAGGCTGATCAGGCTGATCTTGGTCTACAATTGTCTTGGAACACAAAAAAGCCCCATATCGATGGTCTAGTAACATAAGGTCGTAACTGCTATGCTAAAGCATAGCAGTTACGACCTTATGTTACTAGACCATCGATATGTCATATATGGGCCACAATGCTCAAGTTTGCATATTGTGACCATTGCTTCCATAGCTGATGAGCCACACTGTTTCCACATGTTATCAGCATAATTTGATATATATTTTTTCTCGATGTAATATTCCGTTCTGATTTTGGGATTTAACGCAGCAGGTTAAAACGGGATCGAACCGTTTGCCCGGCCTTACATGACCTTAGCTGTTGATAGGCCGTTAAATACCAATAAACAAACATATGTATCCAAAACACAGTGTGTATAATTGAGCTGCTGGCTCAGGAAAAGTACCTTACAACATCTGCAATCAGCTTAGCCACAGATCAGCCAGCGCATTAGCGCAGCCTTGTCAGTGCCTATGCTGTTCGCCATTCAGTTACTAAACTAGCTTTACTGCTATCAGCAAAGCGTTTCGATTTCAATCCAACTATGTGAGTCATAATGCAAGACGAACATACGATTGTTGTAAGGTAAAGTTTTTTAGCCTGCGGCCCAAGCTGCTTGAATGTACCATCTGATTAGCATATATTATGGTGAGAAATAGGGCAAGTTGTAGCCACCATTGTTAACATTCCAATGTTCTGGTATAGTGCGAGACCATTATATTTTAGTAGATATATTTTCGGTGATTTGCTAATGCATTCCTTGTTAGTCTGTGATCAGTGAGATGATGATATTGTTTCTGATATGAATCGGTGGGCCACCGGCGGATAAAAATAATGTTTGCCACCATGGCCACAGGTCAATATGTACATCTGTGGTATTTGATGATCGGGACTGAAAAAAACGTTCGGCCACTGAAGTCTCAGCTGTGAAATGATCTGTAGCCTATTTCACCAACAAGTATACTTTGAGGGAGACATTTTCAATTTAAGGATAAATTTATTAATTTTCATTATACTGAATGTATTACATTATCACAGCCATTTTGGTATTTTACAGTATTTGTCACATTCCTCCTTTTCTCTAGCCCCGTGCAGGCACCGGGGCGGGATCAACTGATCCTGAGAATAGTGCTGCAGTAGCCATTGCTTGTCGTAAAAGGCGACTAAACTGGCTTAACGATTGGGTTCATACTTTCCGGAACCCACTATACCGGATTTGGCCCTCATGTACATTTTTGGCTTTCTTGTATGTGAGAGTTGAGTCGGGCTATGCCCCATATATAAAAGTAAGATTAGCGCTAATCCTATTACTTTTAGGGGATGGGATAAATGATGCTGGTGTGGCGAGGGCCTGGCACCAGATCAGGTTGTTCTAATTTCAGGACTGAATATATATTTTGATTGTAAATATTGAGTTCTGAAGTTGGGATTTACCCCCCTTGGACAGGTGGATATGGGACTCGACCCCGTTGACCCGTCTGCGTGTAGACTCCCTGAGGCTTGTACCTCTATGTCAGAAAAGCGGACGTTAAACCCTATTCACTCACTCACTCACTCCTCCTTTTCTCAGCCTGTGGCCCATTTAGGGTATGGCAGAGATATCTATGACGTTGTTGAACCATGTAGCAATGTAGAATTTATTCGGATTGGTTATTACTGAGGTTGTGAAAACTTGTACAGTCGTTTTGCTGTTGTTTTTTTGTTTGTTCCGTTCTGTGTTGTGCATAATTGTTATATTGAGCATAGTAGTGGAATTTATGTTGGTGTTTAGCATAAGTGTAGACCCAGAACAACCCGCTCAATTTATATACAAAAATGTGGTTGGGACTGGAGAAATGGGGCTCATGGGTTTTATGACCAGTGTTGATCCAGATCAGCCTGTGCATCCGCACAGTCTGATCAGAATCTGCACTGTTCAATTCCATCAATGCAACACCCATCCTGCTTCTAACAAAAAATCCCCAAATGCAGCAGGTTAAATGCGGGATCGAACTCGCTGGCCCGGCCTTAAATGACCGTAGCTATTGATAGGCCGTTAAACACCAATAATTCCAGCACAAAAACACAATTCCCTGACATTTGATTGGTCCGTAGCAAGTCTCTGTCTAAAATTTATATCCCAGTAAACTCCCATGCCGAACTACTTTCCGTAACCGTCAACCGCAGTTAAAATAATTCTTAAGAAAACGGAAAATAAACACATTTTCTTGATGAATTTATTTCAAATGCTGGAATTATAAGGAATGAATGGCGTTTTTGTGGAATTTATCGGGGATAGAAACTTGGAAAAGTCGCGGGAATACTGGACGAGGCCTTCCGGCCTTCGTCCAGTATTCCCGCGACTTTTCCAAGTTTATACCCCGATAAATTTCACAAAAAGGCCATTCATTCCTATAATAAATCAAATCAATCAAAATAATGTATATCGTCAGCCGGCTACAGTAGTCTACTATTTGATCAGTAGCTACACTGGTCACAAAACCCATAGGCCCGTTTCTCCAGTCACAGCCATATATGTCACTGTAACCTAAGGATTAACTCAAAATGGTAGTTTTATTTTGAAGATGGGTCTTGAGTAAAACTGCATCACCGTATACTCTGGTCTACATCTATGCTGACGTCTATATATCTGCCATTGTTTGAGAATTTTGTCCTGTCGCATGTATGTACATGTATTTCATAGATATTGAATTTAAAAAATATATTTTTGTCAATATCGTCTCATTTTGACAGTTATTTTTGACATTGACAGAAAAGATATCGCAAATCTTTAAAATCATTTTCAGAAAAATAAAATTTTCATATGAGATGAGACGGAAAATGTCGTACACAGGCCTACATAATTTGTTAAATTGTACATAATCTATGGCGCCTGGCTGGAGTTTTCACCAGGTTGTGAGGAATTGTACAGGTTTGATCGCTACGTTGCAATATTCACCATTATCGCATCTCCATTATACGTGACCAGCCACGAGAAAAAGGAGCGTATTAAATATTTGCCCAGAGTCGTGTTTCTGATTAACTGTAACAATCTTACAGCCTGATTTCCCCCCAATGCAGTAGGTTAAAAACGGGATCGAACCCGTTTGCCCGGCCTTACATGACCTTAGCTGTTGATAGGCCGTTAAACAACAATAAGCAAACAAACAAACTTACAGCCTGATATGGGTCTGAAAATTGTTAAGGGCATAATATTTTGTGTTGTGAACTTACAAGTAAACCATGTAGACCCTGATCAGACTGCGCATCTGCGCAGTCTGATCTGGGCCTACACGGTTCACTGGGCCCACACTGGTCACAAACTCTATAACCTCCATTCTATTGTGGTGAATCTCATGTTGGTACATATACGGGTATTCCTAAAGTAATGAGACTGCGATTATATGTCTATATTCAATAATGGTGAAGGTTGTCACGTGTGTGCTATTTAGTTGTCTTTATTTGTTGTGATTTTTCCTTCTGTTACATTCCGTGTTGTGCATAATTATTATCACAAGATAATTACCCATTTACGAATATATACTAGGCTATTTATATTTTACTGATACTAATATTAGAATGATGATAAACAATTTTTATTGCAGTATTTGCCGATCAATTTGTGCCATTATAGGTACCGGTTCCTGTGTGAAAATGTGTGAAAGAGAAAAAAATATCTCACTGGTATTTGTGATAAGTGTTAGCCTGACGTCGTATGTCAGCATTTAATTGTCAAATGATGTGCTAGCAGTAGAAAGGATTATGTATTATATTCTGCGCTCATTACCTCGAACTCTCTTAAGTCAAATTGCTGATAACTCGGTACAACTCAGCCCCAAAAATACATGTTTTTCTATACATTTGTTTCCGCAAATGATATTGAAATTATCAAAAACAAAAAATTTAGAGCGGAAGTGCATTTCCGTATGACCTGAGTGTCTATACATATAGACTGATTATGGGGTAAATTATTCTAACCAAAAATGTCTTGGGGTTTTAGTGACATTATATAAGTAGTACCGATACAATGTATATATAAACTCTCCGTGACAAAAAGTGGCGTATTTGGGTTCACGACCAGTGGCCCCCAGATCAGATGGCGCATCTGCGCAGTACACTGTTCATTAGTTTGCTAGGGTAAGCATGTCTGAACCCCCTAACAGGTACTTTATATCCATACCGGGCTAAATGAGTAAGCTAAATTAGCAGGAGCTACACTGGCCAAAAACTAAATGAGCTCATTATTTGTCATGGCAGATCACGCGTGAATATTCTGTGCTTGCAAATAGTTATACTCACAAGAGAAATTGTATGGTAATGTGTCAATTGTGTGTGGTTGGAATCATGTGACGATCGTGGGTGGTGGTCGGGCGAATGAGACGGCGTAAATTAACGGTATGGGTTCCTCCTTATAGGAATCACGATTTGCCTGGTTTGACCCTCAGGTACGTTTTTATCTTTGGCTCTTTAGTTACTTGGGAGTTGAATTGGGTTATTGCCCATTATAAAAGTAGTAAGATTATTACTGATCCTACTACTTTTTGGAGGGGCCAAGTGATTCTGGTGTGGCGAGGACCTGGCATCAGATCAGGATTATTCTGATTTCAGGGCTGAATATATAGTTTTGTTATTGTAAATATTCAGTTCTGATTTTGGGATTTTCCCCCCATTTTTATATGTACTTGAACATATACATGTACTTGTACAGGTAATATATGGGATTTAGTACCAAACCTATTGACCCGGCCTTAGCTGTTGATAGGCCGTTAAACCCCAACAAACAAACAAACATGTGACGATCACCTTTGTCTTTTTATTCCATTCATTCAGAAGTGGGTGGCAGGTGGGAGCACGCAATGGGTAATTTAACGATCGGGGTTCAACCTTACCGGAATTCCGACTGGAGGCCTGGTTTGGCCCTCACATACGTCTTTGGCATTTTGTATGTGACAGTTGAATCTGCCAAATACTGAAGATCCTGATGAGACGGCTCGTTACGAGCCGTCTCATCAGGATCTACAGTATTTGTAAATATTGGAATTATGGCCTGTGAGGTTGAAAGTGTTGATTAATGATTTTGAATTCTTGAAAGAGGTATATATATATATATTTGTGTGTGTATATACATGGTTCATGATTTTGCTAAGAATGCATATTATTACCTTGCTTATTGCGCAAGCAACTGTAATTATTATTTTATGAAATCGTTGTGCCAATATCTTTTGCAAATTCTTGTTTCGACCATTTATTCTTAGCCATATGTGCATTTTGTATTTTTGTATGTCACTATATCTGGCCATTGCATAGCAATTTGGCATAATGCACTATTTTTAGCTCACCTGAGCGAAGCTCATGTGAGCTATTGTTACCGCAATGTGTCCGTCGTCGTCCGTCGTCGTCCGTCGTCGTCGTCGTCCGTGAACATTTTCAAACGTCTTCTCCTCGGTAACCATTGAGCCTATGGTCACCAAACTTCATGGTCATGGTCCTTAGGTAGGGGGATTACAAAATTGTTAAAATGACGTCATTACGTAATCCAAGATGGCCACCGTCTAAAAATAGCACAAATTCTTAAAAAATCTTCTTCTCAAGAACCGCCAACCGGATTTCGACAAAACTTGGTAGGAATGATCGATGTACATTGCTCTTTCAAAGTTGTTAAAATGGTGACCCTGGGGTTAAAAATGGGCGTGGCCCGTGGGGTCAAATTGGGGTCAAATTTTATTTTTTACTGAATATGGTCATTTCATATATCAAATTGAAGGTATCAATGAGGCGATCACTCTGGTGCATTTTTTTCGAAATCGGATTGTTATGTCATCCAAGATGGCCGCCGAAAGGTCAAAAGGTCGTTCTTTTATTAGAGATTTCAAAATTCTTCTTCACATGAACCGCTTGGCCCATTGGTAGCCAAACTTAAAAGTTTATGGGTCCATGGGTGAAGCCTTTTCAGATTTGTTAAAATGGAGGTCATCGCTAATCCAAGATGGCCGCCGTCTAAAAAATAGCATAAATTCTTAAAAAAATCTTCTTCTCATGAACCGCTTGCTGGATTTCGACGAAACTTGGTAGGAATGATCGATGTACATTGCTCTTTGAAATTTGTTAAAATGGTGACCCCGGGGTCAAAAATGGGCGTGGCCCGTGGGGTCAAATTGGGGTCAAATATTTTTATTTTTGACCGAATATGGTCATGTCATATATCAAATTGAAGGTATCAATGAGGCGATCACTCTGGTGCATTTTCTGTCGAAATCGGATTGTTATGTCATCCAAGATGGCCGCCGAAAGGTCAAAAGGTCGTTCTTTTATTAGAGATTTCAAAATTCTTCTTCACATGAACCGCTTGGCCCATGGTAGCCAAACTTAAAAGTTATGTTCCATAGGTGAAGCCTTTTCAGATTTGTTAAAATAGAGGTCATCGCTAATCCAAGATGGCCGCCGTCTAAAAATAGCATAAATTCTTAAAAAATCTTCTTCTCATGAACCGCTAGCCGGATTTCGACGAAACTTGGTAGTAATGATCGATGTACATTGCTCTTTCAAAGTTGTTAAAATGGTGACCCCGGGGTCAAAAATTTGCGTGGCCCGTGGGGTCAAATTGGGGTCAAATTTTATTTTTGACCGAATATGGTCATGTCATATATCAAATTGAAGGTATCAATGAGGCGATCACTCTGGTGCATTTTCTGTCGAAATCGGATGGTTATGTCATCCAAGATGGCCGCCGAAAGGTCAAAAGGTCGTTCTTTTATTAGAGATTTCAAAATTCTTCTTCACATGAACCGCTTGGCCCATGGTAGCCAAGCTTAAAAGTTATGGTCCATGTGTGAAGCCTTTTCAGATTTGTTAAAATGGAGGTCATCGCTAATCCAAGATGGCCGCCGTCTAAAAATAGCATAAATTCTTAAAAATCTTCTTCTCATGAACCGCTAGCCGGATTTCGACGAAACTTAGTAGGAATAATCGATGTACAATGCTCTTTCAAAGTTGTTAAAATGGTGACCCCGGGGTCAAAAATGGGCGTGGCCCGTGGGGTCAAATTTTATTTTTGACCGAATATGGTCATGTTATATATCAAATCGAAGGTATCAATGAGGCGATCACTCTGGTACATTTTTTGTCCAAATCGGATTGTTATGTCATCCAAGATGGCCGCCGAAATGTCAAAAGGTCGTTCTTTTATTAGAGATTTCAAAATTCTTCTTCACAGTGAACCGCTTGGCCCATGGTAGCCAAACTTAAAAGTTATGGTCCATGGGTGAAGCCTTTTCAGATTTGTTAAAATGGAGGTCATCGTTAATCCAAGATGGCCCGCCGTCTAAAAATAGCATAAATTCTTAAAAAACTTCTTCTCATGAACCGCTAGCCGGATTTCGACGAAACTTGGTAGGAATGATCGATGTACATTGCTCTTGAAAGTTGTTAAAATGGTGACCCCGGGGTCAAAAATGGGCGTGGCCCATGGGGTCAAATTGGGGTCAAATTTTATTTTTGACTGAATATGGTCATGTCATATATCAAATTGAAGGTATCAATGAGGCGATCACTCTGGTGCAATATTTGTCGGAATCGGATGATTATGTCATCCATGATGGCCACCAAAAGGTCCATTTATTCAAGATTTTTAACGTCTTTTTCTCAGGAACCACATGGCCGATGCTGGGTCAAGCATTTTCAGATTTTGTAAAAATGAGTCATCGCTTAATCCAAGATGACCGCCATCTAAAAATAGCACAATATTTTTAAAACACATGAACTCCATGTCACATTCTCCTCTGGTGTTCATGGAGTCAGGTGAGCGAATTAGGGCCATCATGGCCCTCTTGTTTAAATGTTGTTATTTTCAGGTAAAAAAAAAAATCAACAAAGAAATGTATTGGTCCTGAGGTTGAGAACTCGCAGTATGCCTATTTATTTCCTCGAGGTTTGGATGAATCAAGCATGTATGGGTACATACTTTGGCACAATAAAACCATGTATTACCACTTAGTAAGTGGGTGGCAGGTGGGAGCACGCGATGGGTAATTTAACGATCAGGGTTCATCCTTACCGGAATCCCGACTGGAGACCTGGTTTGGCCCTCACATACGTCTTTGGCATTTTGTATGTGACAGTTGAATCTGGTTATACCCCTTATGTGAGTATTACGATATTCGTAATCCTGTTTTAGGGGAAGGGGCCAAGTGACTGGTGAGGTATGGACCTGCCACCAGGTCCGGTTATTCTAATTTCAGGGCTGAATATATTTGTTCTTGATGTAAATATTCCGTTCTGATTTTGGGATTTTCCCCCGCAATGTATCATGTTAAAACGGGATCGAACTCGTTTACCCGGCCTTACATGACCTTAGCTGTTGATAGGCCGTTAAACACTAATAAACAAACAAACAAAACCACTTAGTAAAGTCAACACTGTCTTTTATTGTTGGTACCGGTACGCAGTGTACAAGAACTATAAGTTGATATTTATACTGCAACACAGTTTCATTTGAATGTCACAAGTTGTGTCGAGATACAAACTGGCATTTTTTCGAACATCGTAATTTATGTTTCACGGTATGAATGTTGATACACGTATCTCATTAATAAAGAGGTAAATCAAATTTCAGCTAACAAATTACCCCTTTACGTTTTGAATGTACACAAGTTTACTGACTGAAACTTTCAGATGATTACTTAATTCTGCATCAGAATCATATGTCGTGACCATCATTACAATATATACTTTTGAAGAGAAACAAGAAAAATAGAAGAAAAAAATATTTTCAAGATTTGCATGTGCGTATTCCGATTGTGGTGGGTTAGAATATTTATAATTGTGCCGAAACATGTCCTTGTACAAGAATGATTTTAATATGCAATTGGCCAATATTTGACAAAACTATAAATTGTCTTATATACCCATATAGATGGAGTGATCAGAGTGTACACTGTCCTCCAGTTGGTCAATGGATCAGCCACTAAACCTATAAAACAATCAGGGCCTCGTTGCTCAAAACCTCTGTTAGCTTAACAGACTTTTAAATCCTTAACACTGTTAATAAATCCTTAAAGGATTTAACAGTCAGGGCCCGGTTGCTCAAAGCTTCTATTAGCTTAACAGACTGTTAAATCCTTAACACTGTTAATAAATCCTTAAAGGATTTAACAGTCAGGGCCCGGTTGCTCAAAGCTTCTATTAGCTTAACAGACTGTTAAATCCTTAAGGATTTATTAACAGTAATGCTAAGGATTTAACAGTCTGTTAAGCTAATAGAAGCTTTGAGCAACCGGGCCCTGTTGAGCTAAGAAGCTTTGAGCAACCAGGCCCAGAAACTTTATATATGTATGATCAGCTGTCGTACATATTATTTATTAAATAAATAAAATAAATACTATGTATGACAGCTGATCAGGATCTACACTAATTAGAATGAAATAAGCTCAGTAGCATATTTCACCAACATTGCAAAGTATACTTATCTAGCAAAGTATACTTTGAGGGAGTAATAATTTGTTTTTCCCGAAATGCATTATTTCATGTAGAACTAACGACTGCATATATTTGATGATTAAAAGTATGCAGAATTATTATACTGAATTTATTACATTATCACAGCCAAAATGGCTGTGATAATGTAATAAATTCAGTATAATAAAGCCCCGTGCAGCCACCGGGGCGGGATCAACTGATCCTGAGAATAGTGCTGCAGTAGCCATTGCTTGTCGGTCGTAAAAGGCGACTAAACTGGCTTAACGATTGGGTTCATACTTTCCGGAACCCACTATACCGGATTTGGCCCTCATGTACATTTTTGGCTTTCTTGTATGTGAGAGTTGAGTCGGGCTATGCCCCATATATAAAAGTAAGATTAGCGCTAATCCTATTACTTTTAGGGGATGGGATAAATGATGCTGGTGTGGCGAGGGCCTGGCTCCAGATCAGGTTGTTCTAATTTCAGGACTGAATATATATTTTGATTGTAAATATTGAGTTCTAAAGTTGGGATTTACCCCCCTCGGACAGGTGGATACGGGACACGACCCCGTTGACCCGTCTGTGTGTAGACTCCCTGAGGCTTGTACCTCTATGTCAGAAAAGCGGACGTTAAACCCTATTCACTCACTCACTCACTCAGTATAATAAAAATTAATAAATTTATCAAAAAATTGAATATTTCTCCATCAAAGTAGACTTTGCTAGACAAGTATACTTTGCAATTTTGATGAAATCGGCTACAGTAGCCGATTTCATCAAAATTGCAAAGTATACTTATCTAGCAAAGTATACTTATGAGGGAGTAAATCATTCATTTTCCCCAAAATGCATTATGTCATATAGAACCAACCACTGCATATATTTGATGATTCAAAGTATGCAGAATTATTATACTGAATTTATTACATTATCACAGCCAAAATGGCTGTGATAATGTAATAAATTCAGTATAATAAAAATTAATAAATTTATCCTTAAATTGAAAATTTCTCCCTCAAAGTATACTTTGCTAGATAAGTATACTTTGCAATGTTGGTGAAATAGGCAACTGATCATGACTGTTCTGTATGTTATACTATGCTAAAGTAGTGGGATACAAAGTAGCCACTCTTCTGTGGGTGAAAGGGACGTAACCCATAGTTCAACCCTTCAAAAGTGGAAATGAATATTGCCGTCTGCTGTGGGTTTTTTAAAACTTATTTCTTAACAAAAGGATATTTTGGCTGCACATGAGAATCATAGAGACAATTCTTCAAAATATGTTTTCATCCAAATAAAATGGAAAATAAAAAATAAATAGCAAATGACAGGTGAGGACCTGGCACTAGGTCAGGTTATTCTAATTTCTGGGTTGAATATATACATGTATATTTTCTGTAAATATTCAGTTCTGATTTTGATGGGATTGGACTCCTTTAAACCGGCCTAAAATTACCTTGGCTGTTGACAGGCCATTAAACACCATTAAATAAATGATAAATTTGTGAGATTTAACCAACTTCCCTGGATCTTTTCTTTCTGTTTTGTTGAAATTCCTTCTGATTGCAATCACGAATTGTATTTACCACGTGTAGACATTCCAGTATTTATGTTTTGTTTCATAGATTTATCAGCATGTGTTACACCAGTATCATGTACACCAGACTTCACTTGTCCTGTATATTTGTGAACCAATGGTTCAAGTAGTTTTCAAAGTTCATGTATTTCAGCATTTCACTCAATCAAAACACAGGTGGAAGACTCGGATCGAGGACCCAATAATTGGCTCATTTGAAAATCGTTACAATTATCGCCTCGTCTTTAGCTAATTAGCCCGTAACTAACGAAATGCTAAAAACAGATTATCAATTACCAGAAACATAAGTCGAAAATCGAAATCAAAATATTTTGTGTTTGAGTGAGCCCGAAAATACAGCATTTTTGCGAATCTGATTCCCACCTGGAAGAGACTGCAGTGTATAGTGTATGGAAATGGGTGGATGGAGTAACGTTTTTTCAAATTAGCCAATTATTGGGTCCTAGGTCCGAGTCTTTCACCTGTGAATCAAAATACTAGATTTGCTCACAAATCAACCATGCGACGAATCAAACTTTGTGATGTTGAGCACAAGAATTGAGTACATGTGCGTGGGTGGCAGGTGGGAGCAAGCGATGGGTAATTTAACGATCGGGGTTCATCCTTACCGGAATTCCGACTGGAGACCTGGTTTGGCCCTCACATACGTCTTTGGCATTTTGTATGTGACAGTTGAATCTGGTTATACCCCTTATGTCAGTATTACGATATTCGTAATCCTATTTTAGGGGAAGGGGCCAAGTGACTTGGTGTGGTATGGACCTGGCACCAGGTCAGGTTATTCTAATTTCAGGGCTGAATATATTTGTTCTCGATGTAAATATTCCATTTTGATTTTGGGATTTTCCCCCCAATGCAGCAGGTTAAAACGGGATCGAACCCGTTTGCCCGGCCTTACATGACCTTAGCTGTTGATAGGCCGTTAAACACTAATAAAGAAAGAAAGAAAGAAAGAGTACATGTGCAGAAGGTTTTATAATCACAGACCCTGGATTTCAGTCCCATAGTGTGGTGGTTGGTTGGGAGCATGCGATGGGTAAATTAATGATCAGGATTCATCCTTACCTGTATCCCGACCGGAAACCTGCTTTGGCCCTCAGATGCGTCTTTGGCATTCTTGTATGTGATAGTTGAATCTGGTTATACCCTTTATAAGAGTAATATGAGTATTCCTAATATTACTTTTAAGGGAAGGGCCCAAGTGGCACCAGGTCAGGTTATTCTGGTTTCAGAGCTGAATATAAATGTTTTTCGATGTAAGTAAATATTCTGTTCTGATTTTGTGATTCTTCCCGCAATGCGGGAACGAACCTGTTTGCCTGGCCTTACATGACCTTAGCTGTTGATAGGCCATTAAACACCAATAAATCAAAAATTCATTCTCATACTGTCCACAACCTTCTTTTTATGCTGGGCAAATTAGTACCAAGGTCACTGGCGATGTAGTCCAGGTATACTTGTGTTTAAGCTGTTTGTTATTGCCGCAACTTATTTGGAATTATGTAAGTGATTGGTAACAATGTGGGGCATCAGTGGAAGAAGGTGGCCAAGTCAATAAGGGACTTAGCCCCCTTCTGACACTGACCCCCTGAATTTACAAACCACTGAATACACTTATACAAGATAAATCTTATCGGGATATAGCCTCCATCTGAGAAAACCTGGATTAGTTTGGCCCCCTGTTGAGAAAATGCACCTTATGACGTATGCGCAGTCTGATCAGGGGCTACGCTGTTCACCATTTGGTCAATCAACCATACTTTCCATCGTTATCAACATAATGATTCGACTCTCATGCAACTGGAAGTATACAAAATGATCAGTACCTCCATTTGCCACAAGGTACCTTTCTCAGCCAGCGGTCAACCTCATTCCTGGCCAGTGTATTTCCTGATCATCCGTTGTTCACCGGATACAACACGGATGTTTCTGTGAGATGTTTCTGTGACCAAATGACAGTGTTGAGTCAATATATGTACTTCTGTACATTTTGATCAGGGTCAACACTGTTGACCCTGATCAAAATGTACAGAAGTACATATAGGTCTGGGTCTACACTGGTCGCACATGCAGTAAGCAAGGTTTTGTCAGATTATGGCCCATGATGCATTTGTAATGTTGGTGTTACAAGAATAAAATTAATTCATTATATATCAGTGTTTGTGTCTTACCTCGAATAAGACTTTCTGAACTGGTGCCAAATCCTTTGTGTCCACTATTTCCCACCATGAATGGAGCATTTAGTGTGTCACTTGCTCGTCGGTGGTGGTTGGTTGGGAGCATGCGATGGGTAATTTAACGATCGGGATTCATCCGTACCAGAATCCCAACCAGAGACCTGGTTTGGCTTTCTTGTTACTGGAGAGCGAATCCGGTTATACCCATTATAAAAGTAGTAAGATTAGTACTTATCCTATTACTGCATGGTGCTAAGTGATTCTGATGTGGTGAACACCTGGTGCCAGATCAGGTTATACTAATTTCAGGGCTGAATGTTTATTTTTATGTAAATATTCAGTTCTGATTTTGGGTTTTCCCTCTTCCGACCCAATCTGTACCGGTGAAATATGCGGGATTTGATCCACAATGTGTGGATGATTGGTCGGGTGAGCGTGACGACGTAAATTAACGGTGGGGTTCCTCCTTCTAGGAATCACGATTTGCCTGGTTTGGCCCTCGGGTACGTTTTTATATTTGGCTCTTTTGTTACCTTGGAGTTGAACTGGGTTATTACCAATTATAAAAGTAGTCAGATTATTACTGATCCTACTGCTTTTTGGAGGGGGCCAAGTGATTCTGGTGTGGCAAGGACCTGGCATCAGATCAGGATTATTCTGATTTCAGGGCTGAATATATTATTTTTATTGTAAATAATCAGTTCTGATTTTGGGATTTTCCCCCCATTTGTACATGTACTTGTACAGGTAATATATGGGATTTAGTACTAAACCCATTGACCCGGCCTTAAATGACCTTAGCTGTTGATAGGCCGTTAAACCCCAACAAACAAACAAACAAATTGATCTACAATGTAGTTAACTTTGCCTAAAATGACCTTAGCTGTTGACAGGCTGTTATGCACCAGTCAATTGTAATCCCCGCCCCCCCCCAGGCCGGGACATAGCGGGGGATAGCGGGGACATTGCATTTTTTTTTTGCAAAGCCCTGGTATATCCCCCGCACTGTGGGGACCGAAAAATGTGTATTCCCCCGCTATATGGCCCCGCCCCCGGGGCAGATACACATGTAGTTTGGGCCATTTTTATAATGTATATTAAAAGTATTATAACATGTTTTAGCCATCTATTCACTCAAGGAGTGTTGCTTTATCTTTCACATACTATATACGAGTGCTATGTGATTTTGCCAATGTATGACAAGACAGGTATTCCATGGGTAAACGATCTGCAAACAAAAATATGATTATTAAGCTCGACACTTGCACTTGAGTACACTACTATACAATAAATGATGTAGTTGTGTTACACGAACTGTGAATGTAGAGCCATGTATATCCCGAAGGACTGCACTGATGTGCAGGCTCTTCTGGGTACATTGCCCTAAATCATGAGACCGTCTTTATCAGAATGTGGCTCAAATATTGCTTGAATTCATTTATGAGTTATTGGAATTGCAACATGTGATGCTATTAAATATTCAGCAATCATATTAATGGCCTGATTGACAATGATGAAATTGTGTTTTACGACTCAGTGACGTGTATCTTTTAAGCACTTGGAGCTGGTAATACACCTGTACCGGTTTAATAGGAGTTGTGATTCATCTCTGAATTTACGTAATCTAGATTTAGTGTTCTTATGGCCTTATTGGATGACTGAATAAATCCTGGACGCTCGTATAGATTTGTTGAGTTAAATACTGTTCGTCTGCATTCTTAGAAAACCGGACCTGATATGTGTAATCGGTGTAAGTCCCATTCCCACCATGTAAGGCACAGCACCACACGTCAGATTGGGATCCAAACCGATCCTAGAACATGTCTTACCGTATTGTTCGAAAGGGTACAAACTGTGAGTGTTGAGCCCCTGTAGACCTGATCGGCCTGCACTGGTGCGCGGGCCAATCTGGGGTGGGTTTACATTGCCCTCTATCATAAGACCACCTTTCTCAGAATAGGCTCAAATATTGCATGAATTCTAGTTACAAGATATTTCTCCAGTTGCAATTTACTTTATCGGATTTACAATCTCTGCTCAACATTACCTACCAGCTAAGTACCATTCAATGAAATAAACATGATCCCTGGCCATCAAGCAAACACGTCCGCTATTCCATGTGGAACACAAGGTCTATCTGACGTGTTTGCGTGATTCATCTCTGAATTTATGTACTCCTGATTTGCTGTCATTATGGCCTTATAAATAGTCTGCATTCTGAGAAAACCGAGCCTTATAATCGATCATTGATCGGTTGATGCTAACCGATTACAAACGATAATCGATTATGATTCTTCCACCGATTGCCCATCACTACAGAATGTGTTTGAATTCGGCAAAAGAAAACTGAAAATATTGCCAGAAAACGGACTGGTAATTATCATCTAACTGTAAAGTATTTATAGCACATAGTGACCTTGACCTTCGAGCGATGACGCCCACGTTCAACAGATGCCTTCGGAAGTTCCACTCACCGATATGAATGTAGATACCGAATATGGTTGAATTTGGCAAAAAAAAACACAGAAAATATTGCCAGAAAGCGGACTGGTATTTAAATTATCATCTAAACGTTAAGTATTTTTAGCACAAAATGACCTTGACCTTCAAGCGATTACCCCCACGTTCAACAGATGCCTTCCACTGATCGATATGAATGTAGATACCGAATATGGTTGAATTCGGCAAAAGGAGACTGAAAATATTGCCAGAAAACGTACTGGTAATTATCATCTAAACGAAGTATTTATAGCACAAAATGACCTTGACCTTCAAGCGATGACGCACACCTTCAACAGACGCTTTCCACTGATGAATTTAGATACCGAATGTGGTTGAATTTGGCAAAAGAAAACTGAAAATACTGCGAGAAAACGGACCGGTATTAATTATCATCTAAATGTGAAGTATTTATAGCACAAAGTGACCTTGACCTTTGAGCGACGAGGCCCTCGTTCCCGCTGATTGATATGAATGTACATACCGAATATTATTGAAATTGGTGAAGTGGTTCTCAAGTCATTCGCGAAACAAACATGCCGCCTACACATGGCAGACATCAGACGAAGGGGCGATCGCTATATCCCCCGAACCTTTTTCGGTCGGGGGATAAAAACTAAAAAGGGTGGGTGGCAATTTGCTCGTTCTTTCTTTCTTGCAATACTGCACTCGTTCATGTATGAACAATTCAACATTATGGCAGATTCTATGACCTTGCATACCCGGCCCAGGCTGGAGTCCGCTTGACCATCAAAAATGCCTTAAATTTTGACACATTTTAAAATTTTGAAACTATGCACGAAAAAGGAGACCAGAAATCAGACTTTTTAAAACCCTTTCAACACTAGATACCTCTGCAAACAGTGTATATCCAGATGACCTGGCTCGTAACGAGCCGTCTCATCAGGATCTGCACTGGTTGCAAGGATTTTTCCTAATTTGCTAAAAAAATATTCCCTTTTTTAATATGAATGGACTTGTCCAAAAATCATTTTCTGATTACTTGATTGGTCGGAATTTGAAAGTGGAATATTCCATTAAGTTTAAAACTTTGGGGTGAAACAGTTATAATAAAATGTTTGAAAAATGTGCGCCAAAGTAGAGTATTGCGACGGCCAATTTCGAGCCTATGCTGCAATACTCTGTTGCACAGCCAGTTTTAGTGGTGGAGAAAACCGGAGTACCCGGAGGAAACCACCAACCTATGGCAAGTTTAATACTGCCAACTTCCTCACATGTGGTCTGCATGAACGTATCATACAGTCTCGCCCACATAGGTGAGGAGTTTTTCAGCCACCAGGGCCCCAGTATTAAACAAACCCACGAAAACCCATGACACAGTCGTTTCGGCCACATGATCAAGTTTTTTTAATATATGACATCACATTTATAATATACAGTGGACATGACAAACAGTTTTCAAGATTTTCAGGAATACAGAGGCCAAACTTCGAAGTCCAGCCGCTTACTTTTTCGGCGCACACCTCAAGATTGAAGAAAAAAAATCCCCGCTATTTTTTCGCGCAAATGTAAAGCCCCTGGGTAGCCCCGGCACTGCAGGGACAAATTTTTTGTTAATGCCCCGGGGTTTAGCCCCGCTATCCCCCGCTATGTCCCGGCCTGGGGGGGGCGGGGATTACAATTGACTGGTGCATTAAACATCATTAAACAAATAAATCCTTTCAACCAACACATTTCATAGCATAAAGTGTTAACTGTTAGTTGGAATAGCAGGCTAGTAGTGTCAAGGTCGCCAGGCTTGACTCGGAAATGGTCAGAAATCCTAGCCTCACCTGATAAACTTAGTATGTGGCTGTGACCGGATATATGGGATTTATGACCAGCGTAGCTCCTGATCAAATAGCACACTCCAGTAGCCGGCTAATTATCTATATTGCTTGTTAGAGAATCATGACATCGTGTTTCATTGATGGAATGGTGAACAGTGTTGATCCTGATCAGACTGTGCGGATGCACAGTCTGATCTGGATCTACAATGGTCGTAAAACCCATAAGCCCCATTTTTCCAGTCACAGCCACATGTGACGACTGTTTTTTGATATGATCTATATTGTGCCTTTGACTACAGGGAAGTTTTTGTCGTGTAAATGAATGAAATCAGACATTTGTATCTCCCTTTGGCCTTCGTCCACACGTGACCCTATACTGTATGAAAACATGTTGGGCCATCCTTTATACCAGTCATTTTTATACCCCGGCATATGAAATATATCTAGGGGTATATAGTTTCCGTCTGTTCGTCCGTCCGTAAGATTTGCGTCAAAGTTTTTATTTGTTTGTCCAGGCTGCGGCCGGGGGTTTCCGTGAGATCTGCCCCTGGGTGCTACTAATAAAGAGAGCGCTAGTACATGCATTAGAATAAATATGGTACATTTATGTTGATACCTAGAGAATCTATTGCAGATTTAATACGCCTTCATATACTTAATAGCACAAAACTTCTGAAACGGAGGAACTAATATATTGCCCATGTAGGATGAGGTACACCACAAAATACGTGTCGTATTGAACTTCTCATTATTGTTATCATACAGTCAACACTTGTCCACCTACAACAGTAATATCTGTCTCGCACAACAAGCAGTTATGATCTCATGTTTGCACCCTTACAGGATGTATGTACTACTATACTGATTGTAATACCGGTATCCATGTGACAACGCCCTACTATATATATCAGTGGCGTAGCCAGTGGGGTGCAAGGTGTTGGTTGCGGGCTGTAACTTGTAAACTCCTGTACGGTATGTAGCATATGCTACAGACAGTACTGGGGGCCGTTTCACTAAACTTTGTACGACTAAAATGTTCGTAAGTGAAAAATTATGAATTATGAAATGTTCGTAAGTGCAAAATTTCACATTAACAATGTTTTCTTGTAAACAAGTATTGGATTTACATTTATTGAGCTTAGGCTGCATATGCAGCCTATGCTCAATAAATGTAAATCCATCAATTGAAATTTACAGACGATCCTAAATTTGCACTTAGGAACATTTTAGTCGTACGAAGTTTAGTGAAACAGTCCCCAGGTGTTTTACAGAGTTACTGCCTGCAACTATAGTTCAGTCGGGTGAGTATTTTTACATTGACTTTTTTTCGGGAAATAACTAATTTATAGCTTGAAAATCACTATAATCGAGGTAATTCAATGTAGAAATTAATATTTTTTTCCAAGGATTCTTCCGCACACCTTTCCAAATTCAATCCTAGGGCAGTTGGTGGGGAGCATGCAACGGATTCATTTAACGATGGATTTCATCCTTAACGGAATCCCAATATCCCTGGTTGAATTTTAGCTCGCCTGCACGAAGTGCATAAGAGCTTATGGCATAACCCCGGCGTCGTCGGTGTCCACAAACTTAACGTTGGGTAAATGTCTTATAACTTCTGTTTCCTTTCATGGAACACCTTGTTATTTCATACATGCATTCCTCAGATGACCCTCTATCATGAACCACCACCCAACCCTTACCCCACGGTCAAGGTCACAAACTTGGCACATTCATAAACTTAACGTTGGGGTAAATTTCTTATAACATCTGTTTCCTTTCATGGAACGCCTTGATATTTCATACATACATTCCTCAGATGACTCTCTATCATGATGTAGCAAATCCATGACCCACAACCAACCCTTACCCCAAGGTCAAGGTCACAATCTTAGCACATTCATAAACTGAACGTTGGGGTAAAATTTCTTTACAAAATCTGTTTCCTTTCATGGAACGCCTTGATCATCATGCATTCATGATGAAACTCTATCGTGCTATAGTGAATCCATGACCCCACCGCCCACCCCAAATGTCTTATAACATCTGTTTCCTTTCATGGAACACCTTGATATTTCATACATGCATTCATCTGATGAAACTATCGTTCTATAGCGAATCCATGACCCACCGCCCACCCCAAATGTCTTATAACATCTGTTTCCTTTCATAGAACACCTTGATATTTCATACATGCATTCCTCAGATGACCTTCAATCATGCTGTAGCAAATCCACAACCCACCACCCAATCCTTGCCCCAAGGTCAAGGTCACAAACTTAGCATGTTCATAAACTTAATGTTGGGGTAAATGTTGTTTAACTTCTGTTTCTTTACAGGGAACGCTTTGATATTTCATACATGCATTCATCTGATGATCCTCTATTATGCTACAGCAAATTCATGACCCACCCCACCCCACCTCTTTCCACAAGGTCACAAACTTAGCACATTCATACATGCATTCCTCATGTGAATAGCTATCATGCTGTAGAAAATCACCAACTTAGTGCGTTCATAAATTTAACATTAGGTTAAATTTTGTTTTATTTCTGTTTTCAGAGAGCGCATTGATATTTCATACATGCATTCATCTTAATATGCTATATTATGCTATAGCAAACCCACGACCCACCTTGTACCACTGACCCCAATGTCAAGGTCCACCGCACGCCCCTTAACCCAAGGTCAATTATATATAATATTCATGTTTTTTTATGCAACTGTGCCAAGTTTGAGTGAAGGCTGCCAACAGGCGAGCTTCGTTGTCTTCTGACAACTCTTGTTGGCTTTCTTGTGTGTGAGAATTGAATTTGGTTATACCCATTATAAAAGTAATAAGATTTTTACTGATCCTATTACTTTTGGGGAGTGGTGCTAAGTGACTCTGGTATGGTGAGGACCTGGTACCAGGTCAGGTTATTCTAATTTCAGGGCTGAATAAAAAAATATTTCTGTAAATATTCAGTTCTGATTTTGGGATTTACAACTGAAATATGGGATACGACCCTGTTAACCCGGCCGTTAAACACATTTAAATAAAATTAAATCAAATCCAAGCTCAATCCATAATTCGCAACCCCCTTCGTCAAATACCTGGCTACGCCACTGTACATTCAGGTCAATGATCCATACATATAGGGTTGAGATGCCACAAATTATTGAGATATCTTGGCTACGTATGTACATGTACATTGTTTGGATTCATACTTAACCCAGTGGGTGGTGGTCAGGCGAACGAGACGGCGTAAATTAACGGTAGTGGTTCCTCCTTATAGAAATCACTATTTGCCTGGTTTGACCCTCCGGCTCTTTTGTTACCTGGGAGTTGAATTGGGTTATTGCCCATTATAAAAGTAGTAACATTATTACTGATGCTACTGCTTTTGGGAGGGGCCAAGTGATTCTGGTGTGGCGAGGACCTGGCATCAGATCAGGATTATTCTGATTTCAGGGCTGAATATATAGTTTTGTTATTGTAAATATTCAGTTCTGATTTTGGGATTTCCCCCCCATTTGTACATGTACTTGAAAATGTACATGTACTTGTACAGGTAATATATGGGATTTAGTACTTAACCCATTGATCCGGCCTTAAATGACCTTAGCTGTTGATAGGCCGTTAAACCCAAACAAACAAACAAACAAATCATACTTAACTCTTAGACCGCTACTCACAACAATTGTCGTCTGCTGTTGCTTTTTTATCTTGCCTTATTTCTCAATAAAAACATGTTTTGACAGCACTTCAGAATCATTTCCAAAGGAAATGATTCTGAAGTACTGTCAAGGCATGTTGTAAATTATTCTAAAGTGCTGTTAAAGCATGTTTTTGATGGTAAAAATGGAAAATAGAAAATAAACAGCAGACGACAAAAAAAATAAGATAGCAGTCTAAGGATTAACTCTTTACCCTTGAATTTCATTGTGCCGTCTGCTGATCAGATTTTAGTTTTCATTTTGCTCTATGAAAACATATTTTGACGGCGCATATTGGAGACAATTCCTTTGCTTCCAAAACATTATTTTGTTAAGAAATGTTAAAAATGAAGGTTTCTTTACGGAATTATTGTACTAGCTAAAATTGTATCTAAAAACATTCATACTGATATCTAATTTATTTGTTTAACAAATTTACCGAATCAAATTATCTGAGTTAACCCTATTAATCTTATTTTTTTTGTCGTCTGCTGTTTATTTTCTATTTTCCATTTTTATCATCAAAAACATGCTTTGACAGCACTTTAGAATACTTTTCAACATGCTTTGACAGCACTTTAGAATCATTTCCATTGGAAATTATTCTGAAGTGTTGTCAAACCATGTTTTTATTGAGAAATAATGCAAGATATAAAAGCAACAGCAGACGACAATTGTTGTGAGTGGCGGTCTAAGGGTTAATGGAACAGTAATGTTCTCGACATTTTATATTATTATGAAGCCTATAAATAGAGATCAGTAATGCTCGTGATCAGGAGCTATTCTGGTCACAAGTCTCCTAAGCCCCATTTCTCCAGCTACAGCCACATATACCAGTCATGCGAAGTTGTGCTAGATGTCTCATATAAGCATTGATACACAAATATGTCCAGTGGCAACAATGAAAATGAATATATAAATATGCTCATTATGGTTTTGTGTCTTTATACCCTTAAGCTTGTGATAATAAAATACCTTAAGCCAGCACAGGTGAAAAGTGAAGGTATGTTGACCTGCAATGACAAATAAGAAAACTGGGCAATATTTTGTGCAGTATTTTTGTTTTTGTTTGACAGGTTGTCTGATAACAACTATTAGCTAGCTAGTTCCAACATTTTTGTTGAATGAATGTAAATGGAGTTTCATATCAGAAACATTCTGTTGCAAAAACATCAGTTGTAATGAAATAATCAGTCAGTATATATTATATTCCTGAAATGAAGTAAAGCTTTTGACGTAATTTAAGCAAAACTTTCATTTCCTTCACCCCAAAGAACCAAATTCAAGGGGTCAGTGGAATAATGGGGCTAACTCCTTCATGGAGTTAGCCCCCTTCTTCCACTGACCCCACTTCAATTGTGATAACGGTGTTTATATCAGGTCGGGCCACATATACAGGTGATTATCTGCTGAGCTATGAGATACAAACAGCACAACTACATAAACACAGTAAATTACTTTAATAGCCATTATCTACAGTAGCAAAACAAGCGGTAGAGCATGTGCACCTGTATACTGCCTGGCAGATAGCAACTCCCTGGGGGTGTCTGTGGTGATACAAAAATGGTCCTGGATTGTGACTTCTATTTCATTTTTTTGAAGGGACCAGTTTAAATAGGGGGCCCCCTTCTTCCACTGACCCCTTCAATTGTGATAAATCAAAGCTGGCACCAAAGACAGGAAACAGACTTTACAGGTTCCTGGGCTTCCTACTGATTTTTATTTCATAATAATTCCAGCACAAAAATATTTACACAATTCCCTAACATTTGATTGGCCCGTAGCAAGTCTCTGTCCAAAATTTATATCCCAGTAAACTCCCACGCTGAACTACTTTCCGTAACCGTGAGGCGCAGTTAAAATAATTCTTAAGAAAACAGAAAATAAACACATTTTCTTGATGAATTTATTTCAAATGCTGGAATTATAAGGAATGAATGGCCTTTTTGTGGAATTTATCGGGGATATAAACTTGGAAAAGTCGCGGGAATACTGGACGAGGCCTTCCGGCCTTCGTCCAGTATTCCCGCGATTTTTCCAAGTTTATACCCCGATAAATTCCACGAAAAGGCCATTCATTCCTATATTGTTAGCCTATGTACTATAGTAGCAAAGCAAGTGGTAGAGCACTTGCACCTGTATGCTGCCTAGCAGATAGCAACTCCCTGGGTGGGCCGGTGGTGATACACAAATGGTGCTGCATTGTGACTTCTATTTCATTTTTGATCTACAGTAAAACCTCTCCAAATCGAACACCCTGGGAGGTCCCCAGGATATCTGGCTTAGAGAGGTTTCACTGTAAATCGGGCATTTGATCATTCTGAGCCATAGTTGTGTGCTATGTGATCACGAACAGACATTATCACCGGAGGTAAATTACCAAGAATTAAACCCATCAAAAATAAGATCACAGGTGTTGTCCTGGTGTCCGGTTTAGAGAGGTTCCACTGTACTAGCATACTCCTGATAAAAGGATTAGATCTATACTGTTTGCTAGAAGAAGTATGTGTATTTCACTGACTGATTGGCAAACGATGCAATGAGACAGTTTAAATGGATGATGGCAACATATAGCTCCTAGGACAAATGAGAAAAATAGAGGAACACAATAGTTAGCAATGTTTATAAAAGTATAGCGGTATTCAACATATGTGGCTGTGACTGGAGAAATTGGGCTTATCGTTTTTGCGACCAGTGTAGATCTAGATCAGCCTGTGCATCCGCACAGTCTGATCAGGATCTGCACCGTTCGCCGTTCCATCAACGAAACACCCGTCATGCTGCTAACAAGCAATGTAGATCATTATCAGGGTACAGGAGTGTGATATTTGATCAGGAACTACACTGGTCACAAATCCCATAAGCCCCATTTCTCCGGTCACAGCCACATATAACGTGTAATGTTTCAATACAGTCTACAGTACATGTATGATTATATTCAATTGACTGTGAAATACTGGTAGTAATGGGATAATAATTCCAATTTCACATTTTCTTTGAAACAATGCTATTATTTTCTTTTAACTCTTTCAACACCACAGGCCTGTATAGTGGTATTGGTAAAAAGTGTAGATCCAGATGAGCCGGCTCGTGACGAGCCGTCTCATCAGGATCTGCACTTTTTGCAAGTAATTTTCATAATTTTGAGAACAAAAACACCCTCTTTTCATAAATGGACTAGTCTGAAAATCATTCTGTGGCGATTGGATTGGTCCGGAAGTTAGTATATAAAAATTCATTCCAGTTATTTAGGGGTGAAAAGGTTAACCAATCCCACGATGTTTGATTGGTTGTTCCTGTAACGTATGATGTATGACATGTGACAAAATCACATGGCGTGTCTCATTTTACCGTGAAAGTAAGAACTTTGTATCAGTGGTCGGTGACAACATTTTTGGCAATAAAAACAATGCTTTGAAATGTTTTAGCCAGAGTTAGCAGCAGTGAAGTACATGTGCCTGTAAACAGTCCTCCATACGTGCAAATGAAACTTTGTTTTAACCCTTAGACCGCTACTCACACTACATTCCTATACATTCAAAACATGGTGCATAGATGATCGCTGGTGGCAGATTGGCCTTGGGAGCATGCAACGTGTAATTTAACCCTTAGACCGCTACTCACAACAATTGTCGTCTGCTGTTGCTTTTCTATCTTGCCTTATTTCTCAATAAAAACATGGTTTGACAGCACTTCAGAATCATTTCCAATGGAAATGATTCTGAAGTGCTGTCAAAGCATGTTGTACCGGTAAATTAGTTTAAAGTGCTGTCAAAGCATGTTTTTGATGATAAAAATGGAAAATAGAAAATAAACGACAAAAAAATTAAGATAGCGGTCTAAGGGTTAATACATGGAATTGTGGTGGTAAAACCAAACATGTCACACATGCATCCATTTCCCTATAACAGGGATCATATGTAAGGTTAATATGTGGGGGAAAATGATATAAAACATCAACAATTGTATTATGACAACCATTAACATTGCTATATTCTATCTCCTACACACTATACATGTATAGACATAATTTCAATGTCTGTCGATGCTGGTCACATGAAACATTCGCTGTAACATTATTGCTTGTGGTCATTCCAACATAGTCATGTCGTGAATAACAGTTTGTGATCATTCGGTCGAATGTAACAGTGCAAAAATACAATGACGATCAGGATGTACACCGGTTACACATGTCCTAAGGGTCTTTTTATCAGTCAAAAACCTATATGAAGGTGTCAATGGAAGACGTTAGCCCCCTTCATATGGCATTCGCACAAAATATGTTTATGTTTTTAACTACTTCATCCTCTCGGTTATACAAGTCATGTGGCAATGAAATTGAATTCTAAACATGTATTAAATACAACTTATTCTATAGCAATGCATGCACACAGGATAGATCCAGATAAATGTATTGGTCACACAGATGTGCAGTCTAATCTCTGGCTATACTGACTGCAGTTGTCCAGTGATATACATATAATTATCATTAACACATTTCATGAGGCATACCGATTCATATAAAAATTTATCAATATTATTTTTTATTATTTTCTTTGTTTTTCAGTGAAAGTATATGATATTACCACTCATTTGAACCGTTTTAACGAGAGTGTTCAACCATTTTTTTTCCAAGAGGAAAATGTATGTAGTCATCCGGTAACTGAGATGTTTTCACAATTTAAAAATAAAATAAAAATTGGCACCAAACCTTTAACATTCACAAAACAAGTCTCATGGAACAAAAATCATTAATTAACCCTTAGAATGCGGGAACCGAAAATAGTCGTCTGCTGATAATTCATATTTTGTCTTTTCTCTCAGTAAAAACATGGTTTGGCAGCATTTTAGAACCATTTCTATTGGAAATGATTCTAAAGTGCTGCCAAACCAAGTTTTTGATGAGAAAAATGGAAAAATAAAAAATATTCAGCAGACGACACAAATTAATTCAGCATTGTAAGGGTTAATGATGTTTTTTAGATTTTCATCTTTCAGTTGCTTGAATGTTTGAAAACCGGGTAGACCAGTATATATCTTCGGCAAGAGATGGTTACTGTTATGATTATATACCGGTACATGTATAATATTTCACAAAGTTATAATAACACCTACTAAAGGATGTTTCATGAAACCTGTCCAAGTTATACAGCTATATAAACAGTGCAAAACTGTTTTTCGATAATATTAAATTTTATCAAAATTTCAGAATGTCTATGGGGATTTAATATGGAGAACATTTTCTCATTTCAGAAATACATATGCAGCTAGTGGACCGATTTTCAAAACTTAATTCCAATCTATTTTTTTAAATTGTTTTTTGACTCCTCCCCCAGCTCCTCTACCTCCTTTTCCCCATGTTAAATTTTCATAGACAACTCAATTTGTCGTCATAAAATCAATATTGGATCAAATTTCACGAAATAAAAAGAAGCCTCATTATGCGAAAAAATATTGCATTGTTTATATGGCCGCAAATTTTGGGCAGGTTTCGTGAAACAGACATTAAATCATTCATTGTACATGTATTAGTGTTAGAACAAACTAATGATTAATCACAAAGTTATGACACGTCTCGTATAAACACAAACCATCTATGTTAACATTTAAAAGTTAATGTTGGAAAAAAATAGAAACGGTACACAATGGCCAAGTATCGACACAGACATGAACATTCAATTAACCCATTTCACCTCACAGCCAATAAAGCAAACATTTGCAAACACTGTATTCGGTGACGTCAGGTGACACTGAAATGCCCATATTGAGCTTGTTGCAACCCAGACGGCCGTTTCACTAAACTTTGTATTGTATTAATTTTGTATGCAGACATTTTTATTTTTACATATTTATGTGGTGCACTAACCTACATGTATCGATCACTAAATTAAAAAAATCCATAAAATATTTCTCAAAATCTGCAGCTAATGCGAACTTGTTCTTGATTTTAATGTTTGCTCTCACAAACTTCTTAAAATCATACAAACTTTAGTGAAAGGGCCCCACATGAGCTAGCCAACGCAATATATGACACTTTGTTATCAATCAGTATGTATTCAGCCAATGCCAAGCTTGTTAACAAATAAAGAGAGAATACCACGCCACAATGTAGTCTTTTGATATCAAGTCTATTAGGCAAGGCTAGGAAATTCTTACCGTTTTCTGAGCTGAGCCTGAGCAATCATGACGTGATTTTTGTTGAAGACGCGGATATTCGTATCAGGTCAATGCCTGATACGACATAACGTTATCAGTTAGTAGGTATTCAGCCACTGTGAAACTTGTTACCTGTAGCCTACTTCACCAAAATTGCTAAGCATACTTATGTAGCTAAGTATGCTTTAAGGCAGTATTTTTCCTGAAATGGATTATTTCATATAGAACTAACGACTGTATATATTTGATGATTAAAAGTATGCAGAATTATTATACTGAATTTATTACATTATCACAGCCAAAATGGCTGTGATAATGTATGTCCACCTCAAGTAGTTGTCCCTGTAAATGTTTCAGTTTCACTGTAGGTTCACACAGTTGGTATTGTCATACAAGATTATGGCCTTCACTGCATTAAACACAAATGAAATGTTATCCTTGTTAATTGCCATTGTGAAGTGATGGAACAACAGCTTTGATCTGTCCCATCTTGTATCGTCGAACATTCTGAGAATAAACTTCTGTACGTCCACTAGACTATGTGGGTCATCATTAAAAGCAGGAAAATAGTCCTTTATACACACGTGCTTGACTTTCTCTTCAAGCAAATCTGTTTTGTTCAAGAGCAAGATGACTGGTACATTCACAAATACCATGTTATTTATAATTGCTTCAAAGATGTCACACGATTCTTCAAGTCTGTTTGTTTTCCGGTCTTCCATCAGCACTTGGTCAAATTCACTGGAGGCGGCTAGAAACAGAATGGACGAAACTTGATCAAACATCTGGAACCATTTTGGTCGTTGTGACCTCTGACCTCCGACATCGTAGAGTGAGTGAGTGAGTGAATAGGGTTTAACGTCCGCTTTTCTGACATAGAGGTACAAGACTAAGGGAGTCTACACACAGACGGGTCAACGGGGTCGTGTCCCGTATCCACCTGTCCGAGGGGGGTAAATCCCAACTTCAGAACTCAATATTTACAATCAAAATATATATTCAGTCCTGAAATTAGAACAACCTGATCTGGTGCCAGGCCCTCGCCACACCAGCATCATTTATCCCATCCCCTAAAAGTAATAGGATTAGCGCTAATCTTACTTTTATATATGGGGCATAGCCTGACTCAACTCTCACATACAAGAAAGCCAAAAATGTACATGAGGGCCAAATCCGGTATAGTGGGTTCTGGAAAGTATGAACCCAATCGTTAAGCCAGTTTAGTCGCCTTTTACGACAAGCAATGGCTACTGCAGCACTATTCTCAGGATCAGTTCCGACATCGTAGAAGCTGAATGGGACACCTTTGATAACGTGCTTGTGCTCGGACATGCCCCTGGTGGCCTTCCTGGCGTGTAGAATGTCCAACTCTACTGGAACGTAGTCCTGAAAATCATACAAATACGAGACCAGTACCGTAACCAGGCAGACATTTTTTTTCATGCCAAGAATTAAACAAATATGAGACAAGCCATGTGATTTTGTTCCTAAGAAGCGGCACTGGTCACAAATCCCAAATAATATGCCCAATTTCTCCAGTTATAGCCACATTTCCACTGCCATGTGCAGGTAAGAAATGTCAAGGTCATGTTATTGGCGGCATGGGTGTGTCACAAATGCTTGCATGCATCAAGTGTCAACATATTGAAGCAATCCATCAGGTAATGTTAATGTTATACGATGATGAAGAAACTTGTACAAACTTTTTGACACAAAACAAATGATTATTTTTTATTTCCATTTTTCTCAGAAACAACATGGTTTGAAGGCACTTTAAAATCATTTCCATTGGTGCTGTCAAACCATATTTTCATTAAGAAAGAAGACAAAACATAAAACAACAGCAGACGACAATTTTCGTTTCCCACATTCTAAGGGTTAACATCAACTGAGACAAGATACCAGTAGCCTATTTCACCAAAATTGCAAAGTACATGTATACTTATCTAGAAATGTATACTTTGAGGGAGAAATTTTCAATTTTAAATATATTAATTTTTATTATACTGAATTTATTACATTATCACAGCCATTTTGACTGTGATAATGTAATAAATTCAGAATAATAATTCTGCAACTTTTAATCATCAAATATTTGCAGTCGTTACTTCTATATGAAATAATTACTATTTGCTAGATAAGTATACTTTGCAATTTTGATGAAATCGGCTACAGAGATTGATGTCCACCAAAAATGGTCTCTCAGCAAATCTAACTGCTTAACCCTTAGACCGCTATCTTATTTTTTTGTCGTCTGCTGTTTATTTTCTATTTTCCAGTTTTGTCGTCAAAAACATGCTTAGACAGCACTTTAGAATAATTTACAACATGCTTTGACAACACTTCAGAATCATTTCCATTGGAAATGATTCTGAAGTGCTGTCTAAGCATGTTTTTATTGAAAAATAATGCAAGATATAAAAGCAACAGCAGACGACAATTGTTGTGAGTAGCGGTCTAAGGGTTAATTTTGAGTACAAATTTGGAGAGCATGCTCAGTTTTATATGGGCTCTGCACAGGAATCGCTTCATGTGTCCACTAGGCCGAGCAGCAGGAATACTTCAGCAAATGAATGGTGAATGAGACAAAACTGTGCTGGCTGGGACTGGGCATATCATGAACATATTAACCCTTAAAACGCTGAATTATTTTTTATCGTCTGCTGTTTATTTTTCAATTTCCATTTTTATCAACAAAGACAATAGTTTGGCAGCACCTTGGAATCATTTCCAATGGCAATGATTCTAAAGTGCTGACAAACTACATTTGTATGTGTTTATGGAGAAAAGACAAAATATGTAATAACAGCTGACAGCAATTTTCATTTCCAACATTCTAAAGGTTAATGCACATATTGTAAGACATGTGCCTATTTGCTTGTGTTAGCATGTTAATAAGCTAAGCAAAATTACAAGGGTAATTATGAACACATCTTGTCTTCCATGTACACTTGATGGGTGTATATAAAATTATTTTCACGTGAAACATGCCAACGGCCACATTTCAGCAATAAAACCATTGCTTGATTGAGTGATCGAGTGATATTAATTGGCATTCAAACTTATCTTAACCCATTTAACACTGCATACCATGATGGCAATGTTGTAGATCCTGATGAGCCAACTCCCAGCCTTTTGTTGCACCCACATCTAAACTGCTTATGCTTTTATCTTGTACAAAGAACCTCTTTTATGAAATGGTGATAATCACAGGTGGAAGACTCGGACCTATGACACCAAAAAATGCCTATTAAAAAAAATCCCATTACCCCACCCACTTGGTCTCGTACAGTACCATCTTCTATATAGAAGATGGTACTGTACGAGACCAGGTGGGTGGGGTAATGGGATTTTTTTAATAGGCATTTGTTTTGGTGTCATAGGTCCGAGTCTTCCACCTGTGGTGATAATGTGAATATTATTAACCCTTACTATGCTGAATTAAATATTGTCGTCTGCTGGAAATTGTTTATTTTCAATATTTCTTGATAAAAACATGTTTTGGCAGCGCATGAGAATCGTCTCCACTGGAGATGATTCTCATGTGCTGTCAAAACAGGTTTTTTTGTTAAGAATTAAGGCAAAAATGAAAAACAGCAGACGACAATTTTCGTGTCGTGAGAGTTAACGTGGATGAGAGAGTCTAGTTTAGATACAGGGTGTCCCATGCTTAAAGGTACATCCCCACTCAGTAGGCACGAAATGTTCTTTATATCAGAGACATCATCTGAGACATTTTCTGGCAAAATAAACATTCATTCACCATTACCCCATGTATTGATTGGCACTATAAAACATTTTATATCAGACGTAACTTTCTACATTGATATCAGGGGCGATAACCGTGTTTCCTTAAAATGTTAACGGACATTACTATTTATTCTCTGTATTTATTTTTTGATGTGCAATTATCATACTTTATAACCCGTCGAAAATATTATTTTTTCAGGTGACGCATTTAAGTAGTATAAATAATGAAAAAATACCATGCCTCCCTCATTTGCATCACTATCAGTAAAATAAATATTAATAAATGATTATACATGTACCTGTATAGCGGCGACTCGTAATCTTTAGAACTGGTGGAATTCTACACTTATTTTATTCCTATAAAGAACATTTTGAGCCTACTGAGTGGGCATGCACCTTTAAAACTCTCTGAGTACGTACGTTCTCAATGCAAGTTCATATTCCAAATCAGGCAGTGTGTTTGGCCGAGAAAATGGAGAACCTGCTCAGAAAGTTTTATAAGCTCAGGCCCTGGTTTCCAAGAAAGGAAAGGTAAGCGGTTATGAGATTTGATCAATTGGGGGTTTACATCCGCTCAGCAGCAAGGTCATATGTGGCTGTGACTGGAGAAATGGGGCTTATGGGTTTTGCGACCAGTGTAGATCCAGATCAGCCTGTGCATTCGCACAGTCTGATCAGGAGCTGCACTGTTCGCCATTTCATCAACTAAGCAATATAGATCGTTATCAGGCTACAGAAATGTGCTATTTGATCAGGAGCCACACTGGTCAGAAATCACATAAGCCTCATTTCTCCAGTCACAACCGCATATACAGACGGGAAATGCACCTGTATGCGGGGAGTACAGAACATTCAGCACCGACATTATATAGAGAATATTAGTATAGTGTCATGAACGTGAATAAATATCTGTCGAGGCTGAGAAATCAGGATGGGCGAGGCTTGCCGAGCACATCCTGATTTCGAGCCGAGTCAGATATTTATTCACGTTCATGACACTATAATAATATTCTATTTATCCCGTTAACCACATCAAAGTTGTTCAAATGTCTCTAAAAATGCATTTGTGGCCGCATAAGTTTGTCTTCTGAAGCGACAAGATTATCGTGTTACGTCATTCACATAATGACGTAACGTCATACATAATGACGTATCTACTAGACGTGAACGAGAAAAAATACACGTACCTGCTTTTCACGTCTAGTAGCGACATAGTTGACGGGATAAAATAGAAACTACAAGCACCGAAAGAAAGTGTCCTTATTCGGTACCAGGCTCCCATACTTTAGTTGGTCCCAGTAGCCGATTTCATCAAAATTGCAAAGTATACTTATCTAGCAAAGTATACTATGAGGGAGTAATCATTTATTTTTCCCAAAATGCATTATTTCATATAGAACTAACCGTTGCATATATTTGATGATTAAAAGTATGCAGAATTATTATACTGAATTTATTACATTATCACAGCCAAATTGGCTGTGATAATGTAATAAATTCAGTATAATAAAAAATAATAAATTTATCCCAAAATTGAAAATTTCTCCCTGAAAGTATTCTTTGCTAGAAAAGTATACTTTGCAATGTTGGTGAAATGGGCTACTGGTGTGAATCCCAGTAATATTCACTGTTAACCCTTAGACCGCTATCTGATTTTTTTTGTTGTCTACTCTTTATTTTCTATTTTCCATTTTTATCATCAAAAACATGCTTTGACAGCACTTTAGAACAATTTACAACATGCTTTGACAGCACTTCAGAATCATTTCCATTGGAAATGATTCTGATGTGCTGTCGTCAAACCATGTTTTTATTGAGAAATAAGGCAAGATATAAAAGCAACAGCAGACGACAATTGTTGCGAGTCCTTAAGGACGGATTCATCATTGAGATGTGCACACTTCCATCTGTTAGGAGACGCTGCCATCCTACTTATCTTATAAGTTTGCTTGCTTAACGGCCTGTCAATTAATTCGGGTGAAATATACTGAATTGGTGCCAGGTCCTCATCATACCAGTCACTGATAGCCCCACCCAAAACAAGTAATAGGATTGGCACTAACATTACTCGAGGTTACAACTGGATTCATTTCTCGCGTACAAGAAAGCCAAAAAAAGGCCAACCCAGGGATACTGGTATTCTGTTAAGAATGAACCCCATCATTAACCCTTACACCGCTGTCTTAATTTTGTAGTTGTCTGCTGTTTATTTCCTATTTTCCATTTTTATCATCAAAAACATGCTTCGACAGCACTTTAGAATAATTTACAACATGCTTTGACAGCACTTCAGAATCATTTCCATTGAAAATGATTCTGAAGGGCTGTCAAAACATGTTTTTTATTGAAAAATAAGGCAAGATATAAAAGCAACAGCAGACAACAATTGTTGTGAGTAGCGGTCTAAGGGTTAAATTACACATTGCATGCTCCCAAGGCCAATCTGCCACCAGCGATCATCTATGCACCATGTTTTGAATGTATAGGAATGTAGTTTGTTTGTTTGTTTATTAGTTTTGTTTGTTTGTTTGTTGGGGTTTAACGGCCTATCAACAGCTAAGGTCATTTAAGGCCGGGTCAATGGGTTTAGTACTAAATCCCATATATTACCTGTACAAGTACATGTTACATGTTCAAGTACATGTTACAAGTTCAAGTACATGTACAAATGGGGGGAAAATCCTAAAATCAGAACTGAATATTTACAATAACAAAACTATATATTCAGCCTGGAAATCAGAATAATCCTGATCTGATGCCAGGTCCTCGCCACACCAGAATCACTTAGCCCCTCCCAAAAGCAGTAGGATCAGTAATAATCTTACTACTTTTATAATGGGCAATAACCCAATTCAACTCCCAGGTAACAAAAGAGCCAAAGATAAAAACGTACCCGAGGGCCAAACCAGGCAAATCGTGATTCCTATAAGGAGGAACCCATATCGTTAATTTATGCCGTCTCGGCCCCCACTTGTTTATTAGTGTTTAACGGCCTATCAACAGTTAAGGTCATATAAGGCTGGGTAAATGGGTTTGATCCCATTTTAACCTGCTGCATTGGGGGGAAAATCCCAATATCAGAACGGAATATTTACATCGAGAACAAATATATTCAGCCCTGAAATTAGAATAACCTGACCTGGTGCCAGGTCCATACCACACCAGTCATTTGGCCCCTTCCCCTAAAATAGGATTACGAATATCGTAATACTGACATAAGGGGTATAACCAGATTCAACTGTCACATAAAAAATGCCAAAGACGTATATGAGGGTCAAACCAGGTCTCCAGGATTCCGGTAAGGATGAACCCCGATCGTTAAATTACCCATTGCGTGCTCCCACCTGCCACCCACGTACAGGAATGTAGTAAATATACGAAGCAGAAGCAAAATATCAGAATATATTTTGTCTTTAATATTTTTTTTTTACATGATTTTACTTATAAATAACGTGGTGTATATCAACTCATGTACAACAATTATCCAGCGACACTGCAATGATCTAGGAAGCATGGTATGTATATGTATCTACATGCATAATGGTTATTTTGTTAAATCTGGCTGTGACTGGAGAAATAGGGCTCATATGATTCATGATCAGTGTAGCTCCCGATCAAATAGCACACTCCTGTAGCCTGAAAACGATCTATATTGCTTGTTAGAAGCATAACGGGTGTTTCATGTATGGAATGGAGATCAGTGCATATCCTGATCAGGCTGTGCGGATGCACAGCCTGATCTGGATCTACACTGATCGCAAAACCCATAAGCCCCATTTCTCCAGTGAAAGCCACAAGTGGTACACACATATATAATACACAATGCCAATATGTGCACCAACAGAAATGGGCTCATTGAGTTTTTGACCAGTGTATTGTGTGTGATGCTAGCAGTAGCACAATTAATCTAAAAGCCCGATACGAAATAACACTTCATTAGAGCCATCACAAATGTTTATCCGAACATAGCGAACAGTTTAGTTTCTAATCAGACTGTGCGGATGCGCAGGCTAATCTGGGTTTACACTGGTCGTCAACTCAATAATATTTTTCTTGCGACTGGACGTGAATGCACAGGCTGGTACTGCACTGGCCGCAAACTAAATAGGCCCCCTTTTCCTGTGACTGACACATATAGGGTTGACTCAATGTTTGACCAGTCTAGCTCAAACTGGTACAGCTTAATTGAGTATATAACATGTATATTAACCATTTCAACACCACAGGCCTGTATAGTGGTATCAGCAAAAAGTGTAGATCCAGATGAGCCGTCTCATCAGGATCTGTACATTTTGCAAGTAATTTTCATATTTTTGAGAACAAAAACACCCCCTTTTCATAAATGGACTAGTCTGAAAATCATTTTGCGACCATTGTATTGGTTGCAAAATTAAAATATCGAAATCCATTCCAGTTACTTAGGGATGAAATGGTTAAGCCATTTCAGGTAAAATACCAAACCATTGGTTGGAAACAATACAAACAGTCTACATACATTGTATATATGGTGTATTACACAATACTATGTGTTTTCTTAGAATATATTTCCATGGGTGAAATAATTCCTCCCAAGCGACGCCACTGATGGCATACTCATCACGTCATTTCTCTAATCTAATTGTCGATTTGTAGACAATATTGCACTCCAAAGTCACAATTCATTTGTATTCAGTGCAGATATAATCTATTCAACTATCATTTTGAATGTGATTTATTGCCCTCCATGTTTGTAAATTTAATTATTCAAAGAATCCCAAGCAATGCACTCGTTTCTTTATCAGACTGGCAAACATCCCATAGACTTAAATGGAGGATCTTACATGAGTGATGACTTAATGTGATATTTATTAAACAAGTTTACTAATTTCATAAGAAACGAGGCTATGCCGAGTTTCTTATCAAATTAGTCAACAAGTTTATGAATACAATATTAAATAATCACAAACGTTAGATTATATTATTGCACAAGCACATCATCAAACATTGAAGCTGTACAGGTCAACAAACCTGTTATCTGTAACGAGCTAATTTGCATATTTATTACACTAGTGTATTATGACTTTTATTACACTGTGTTAATACACTGCGAGCACCCATTTTATCTTATTCAAAAATGTCAGTTTAAGTCCATCCCTCCATCAAATGATTTTTAATAAAGTCCATCCCTCCATCAAATGATTTGTTGTGACCACAAATTTGGAACATCACTTTATGGTTTCAACATATCACTTTGTGGAGAAAAAAGGAAAATCAAGGCATGAAATGATCTGAATTTTTGTTAACAAATTATGGTGTTACACGTTACACGTTGGTTAAAATATTGAGCAAAGATAAAAGATTTTTTCCATCATATTTGAATATGTGCTATGATGACTGATAATATATAATCTACATGGAAATAATGATAAGACAAAAAATAATGGCTCCCAAATAATCATACATGTATGTGGCCCTGACTGGAGAAATGGGGCTTATGGAATTGCTGTAGCCTATTTCACCAACATTGCAAAGTATACTTATATAGCAAAGTGTACTTTGAGGGAGAAATTTTCAATTTAAGGATAAATTTATTCTTTTTTATTAAACTGAATTTATTACATTATCACAGCCAAAATATGTAATACATTCAGTATAATAATTCTGCATACTTTTAATCATCATATATATGCAGTGTTTATTTCTATATGCAATAATGCATTTTGGGGAAAATAAATGATTACTCCCTCAAAGTATACTTTGCTACATAAGTATACTTAGCACTTTTGATGAAATCGGCTACAGGTCTGCCTGGATCCTGGCAAATTCCAATTAATGGATTTACATTTACTGAGCATAGGCTGCATATATGTAGCCTATGCTCAATAAATGTAAACCAAATAATTGTTTACAAGAAAACAGTGTTAATGTGAAGTTTACAGACTGTCGTAATTTTGCACTTACGAACATTTTAGTCGTGCGAAGTTTAGTGAAACGGACCCCTGATCTTCCAGCACATTCCTGCAGTCTGATACATGCAAGTACTGTTTGTTAGAAGGACACGTGATTCACTGAATGAATGGCAAACAGTGTAGGGCCTGATCAGACTGTACGGACACACAGGCTGATCTGGGGCTACACTGGTCGCATAACCAATAAGCACAACAAGCAATATAAATTGTTATCAAGTCAACGGGGTGTACTACTTGATCAGGAGCTACACTGGTCACAAAGCCCATAAGCGCCAATTCTCCAGTCACAGCCACATATATACATATATGTTCATGTAAATACAGGGTTGTTCAGTCTTGATCTGGCACCAGGCACGTTTACTACAACAAATATCATTAAAATTCACCCTTAAGATTTATGAATTCCCTTGGATGGATTCATCGTTAAGATACAACGAATACCCTCCCATCAGATTGCATGGATGCACATGTTGATCTGGGTCTACACTAGTTGTAAAACATGGCCATCGGCTGATAAAAGGGTCCTTCAGACATGTGTGATAGTGTGGCATTTGATCACCATTTGGAATGGTAGAGACTGCATACAGACTGATCAGAATGTGGTATACAGGGACATAATCAATGTCGACTTGACTGAATGGCGACCAGCGTAGCCCCTGATCAGACTGCGCGAATGCGCAGGCTGATCTGGGGCTACGCTGGTCGCATATGTCGCAAGGTCCCAATTCTCACCCAGGGGCTCAACAATAGTTTGCCACAAAGTATAAATGTAAATCATATACAATGAATCTGGGTACATTCATGTAAAAACAATTTACCGGTACATGCTAAATACACGTACACGTATACATATTTTCACTATGCACCAGTATATAACATAGAAACGAGCAAAGCAGCCACATGTGAAATTCACTTGAACTTGAGCTGTTCCGCAGGCCATGCCATGTTCTGACATAACGGTGCTTGTTGTACAGTGCAACCTCTCTACACCGGACACCCTGGGAGGTCGGTCCCCAGGGTGCCCGGTTTAGAGAGGCTCAACTGTAAATCAAGATTATGATCACTCTGTGACACAGTTTAGTGCTTTGTGATCATGAGCGCACTTCATATTTAGATATACATTACAGTGAAAAGAATTCAGATTAAATACTCAAAAGTTTCCATTCAAAGTGTCCGGTTTAGAAAGGTTTCACTGTATATGCAGACTTTAAATAGTTCCTGTCATAATGCCTTTGGATATCATTCTAAACTGTTTGCTGTAACCATTAACCCTTTCACCCCTAAGTAACTGGAATGGATTTTGATATGTTAATTTTGCAAACAATCCAACCGTCACAAAATGATTTTAAGACTAAAGTCCATTAATGAAAAGGGGGTGTTTTTGTTCTCAAAAATATGAAAATTACTTGCAAAAAGTGCAGATCCTGATGAGACGGCTCGTCACGAGCCGGCTCATCTGGATCTACACTTTTTGCCAATGCCAATATACAGGCCTGTGGTGTTGAAAAGGTTAAAAGGCAGAGATGGACTCCACGGTAGCATGCACACTGAACAGATTATGTGTACAAGCAAATGAAGTGTGTATTATTACCCGTATTACAGATACAAGTGGTTTTATTAGGAAATAGTGTATGTACAACTGGAACCAGATAATCAACATTTACTATTTCCATCGTTTTAGATACATTTTATTTATTTATTTAATGGTGTTTAACAGCTAAGATCATTTTAGGCCGGGTTAATGGGGTCGAATCCCATGCAATGCATATACATTGATGGAGGTGGGTGGGTGGGGGATACCACAATCAGAACTGAATATCTACAATAAAAGGATATACGGTATTCAGCCCTGAAATTAGAATAACCTATGCTCTGGAGCCAAGTCCTCATCACACCAGAATCGCTTAGCCCCACTCCATAAAAGTACTAGGATTAGTACTAATATGGCATGTTTGGCCATGTTTTTAGAAAAAAATACCGATAAAAAATACTATGTGATAGATGTGAGCAGTTTCTCCCTCAGTATTTTGGCTGTTTGCTAGATTAACCTTGATGTTTCTCATTCTATGGCTACAACACTAGTCTCAGAAATATATCCCCTCTAAATGCAATTGATGTATACATATATAGCGTTCATATCAAACAAGAAAACGATCTGATCATCATGATCATAGGTGACCAGTCACCACTATAATCAACAATTGAAGGGGCCAGAAAAAGAAGGGGTCCAAGTCCATAAGGGAGAGATAGCCGCCTTCTTCGACTGAGCCTTTCATTCACATGCCACCGACATGTTTTTGTTTATCATGTAAAATGTTCATTTTTGTTGTTGTCATACATACAAAGCAGACAGTTTAAATGGAGGCTGGGGGGGGGGGGGGGGGGTGGGGGTCGTCCGATCGCTCTGACTCCCCCTGCTATACTAGTATGCGGTGACCACCATTCAAGTCATGTTTTAATAAATGTTCTCATACATGTACATGTATTATGAAAGTAAAAGGTTAATGATTGCATGTGGGAACAGGAATCTCAATGAAAATATACTTTATTACTGTTGTGTACAGTGCACTCCATACCTTCGTAATATGTTTCACGTACAAAAATGCACCAGTTTCCTGACAAGATGCCACTCAGCTTAGAGCTATTGCATAAACACATTTTCATCCAGTAAACGGCGCAAATTTCTTGCGCCGGTTACTGGATGAAAATGTGTTTATGCATCAACTTCCACGTGTAGCTGAATGGGAATTCGTCAGGAATCCGGCACATACATCGCCATGAAACATATCATGCCGGTGCGGAAGGTTCAATTGAGTGGTTACTATGGCGATATAAGACAAATTATCAATAGTGTGTATCTTTAGAATCCAATGTGTTAATACAAACTCGCAAAATACATGTATGCTTCCATGTATAAATAAAATATTACAAAAACAGCTGTTTGAAAATGAATCATGATTAAAATGCTGTTTCACTATAAAAGATAGCCCGTTATACTGGTAGTTTAGCATTTTTGATTATTTCTGATAAAACACGCTATCTATACTGGCAGCTTACTTGCAGCTTTGTGTATTCCCAGGTTTAAATTGCCAGAACTTAATATGCAGTCAGATAAGGATTTACACGGACTTGGTAAGGCAAATTCTGCATTGCACATCTCCAATTAGAATATTCTGGTTGGTTTTTTAAATACTATTTTACTACTTTTCTTACACAAGTAATTTCAATATGGCCACTATTTATCAACAGATCATTAGTAATGCGAGTCAAAAATCCATTAAAAGTGACACCAAATAGCAAAACCATACATGGATATGTTAAATATAGAGCTACCCAGTATTTACATGAACATGTGGCTGTGACTGGAGAAATGGGGCTTATGGACTTTGTGACCAATGTAGCTCCTGAACAAATAGCACATTACTGTATTTGTTATTCAATGGTGTTTAACGGCCTGTCAACAGCTAAGGTTATTTTAGGTCGGGTTAAAAGGGTGGAATGTCATATTTCACCTGCTGCTTAAAATCAGAACTTAATATTTACATCAAAATATATATATATATTCACCATGACATTAGAATAACCAGGAGCCCATTTCACTAAACTATGTACGACTAAAACGATCGTAAGTGCAAAATTACAATACTCTGTAAATTTCACATTAACAATGTTTTCTTGTAAACAATTATTGAATTTACATTTATTGAGCATAGGCTGCACACTGCTGATGTATAGGCTGATCTGGATCTATACTGGCAAAACCCATAAGCCCCGTTTGTCCAGTCACAGCAACATAAAATGCATGGCATATTTAGATCACAAAGCAGTTGATCGCTGGAAACTAAAACCATCAAGCTATTTCCTCACATTTAACACAAACACGGTAAACATGAAACCAATGTTGACCCAGATCAGTCTGCACGGATCACCGTGTAGACTGATCTGGGCGAACATTGGTTTCTTGATATGCGACTTGAAGCAATGAATCATACTGTTAAGCATCATCAAGAAGCAATATCTGTTGACTGTTGTGTGTATTGGTTGTAAAAGGCAAGCTCTGTGTTTGAGTACCAGCCAGAATTGTGGCAGACATCTTGCTGTCAACACAACGCATGTATTAGTGATCACAAGGGAAATTCAGACATGTGCGATTAAACATTTTGGTTGCCAATACATTTTCCATTGTATACATCCAAACATCGCATTTAACCCTTTCAACACCACAGGCACGCATAGTGGTATTGGCAAAAAGTGTAGATCCAGATGAACCAGCTCTCATCAGGATCTACACTTTTTGCAAGTAATTTTCATATTTTTGAGAACAAAAGCACTCCCTTTTCATAAATGAACTTGTCTGAAAATCGTTTTGTGACGATTGGATTGGTTGCAAAATTAACATATCAAAATCCATTCCAGTTTCTTAGGGGGGAAAGGGTTAAAGTGATACTATGATGTACATGTAGCGAGTTTTACAACCAATGGTACATGATACCGTATAAAGCTGCAATGCTGGGCATTTGGTTGGTACATTTCAAAGATATCGCGCGATTCCAGATACTGGAAGATTCATCAACTCGTCTGCCAAACTGATTCAGAAAGATGGAAACAGTGCCACGAATCCATTACATTATCACGGTATTAAATGAGTGCAACATATATCAGGCTTATTGTTAATGTTCTGTCCTGGGTTAACCTGTAAAAGGCTGTACAACTAAGAAGTTTGTAAGTGCAAAAATAAAATTGACAACAAAGTTGGCGTTAGCAGCCGATGCTGCGAAATCTTTGGTGGATTCCTTCACATTTAACCCTCACTATGCGGGAGACGGAAATTGTCGTCTGCTGTTTTTCATTTTTGCCTTAATTCTTAACAAAAAAACCTGTTTTGACAGCACATGGGAATCGTCTCCACTGGAGACGATTCTCATGTGCTGTCAAGCCCCGTGCAGGCACCGGGGCGGGATCAACTGATCCTGAGAATAGTGCTGCAGTAGCCATTGCTTGTCGTAAAAGGCGACTAAACTGGCTTAACGATTGGGTTCATACTTTCCGGAACCCACTATACCGGATTTGGCCCTCATGTACATTTTTGGCTTTCTTGTATGTGAGAGTTGAGTCGGGCTATGCCCCATATATAAAAGTAAGATTAGCGCTAATCCTATTACTTTTAGGGGATGGGATAAATGATTCTGGTGTGGCGAGGGCCTGGCACCAGATCAGGTTGTTCTAATTTCAGGACTGAATATATATTTTGATTGTAAATATTGAGTTCTGAAGTTGGGATTTACCCCCCTTGGACAGGTGGATATGGGACTCGACCCCGTTGACCCGTCTGCGTGTAGACTCCCTGAGGCTTGTACCTCTATGTCAGAAAAGCGGACGTTAAACCCTATTCACTCACTCACTCACTCATGTGCTGTCAAAACAGGTTTTGGTCGAGAATTATTGAAAATAAAACATTTCCAGCAGACGACAACATTTAATTCAGCGTAGTAATGACCGCTACATGTAGGTGGAAAAGTGAAAGAGTTTAACGTCCCAGCAACAGCTAAGGTCATATAGAGATGGGACATGTAGGTGGAACATGACAGCATAAGTGAACCACATTAATCTAGCAAGTAAATTTATAGAAATCTTTATACAAACATTTTTCTTATACAAAGTGTAGTGAAATGGGCCCTTGGGGCCCGTTTCACTAAACTTTGTACGACTAAAATGTTCGTAAGTGCAGATTAGTCTGTAAATTTCAATTGATGGATTTACATGTATTGAGCTCAGACTGCATATACTCAATAAATGTAAATCCAATAATTGTTTACATTGAAAACATTGTTAATGTGAAATTTACAGACTATCATAATTTTTCACTTAAGAACATTTTAGTCGTACGAAGTTTAGTGAAACAGCCCCCTAATGATTTTGAGCATGAGAAGGGTGTATGTGCTTAAAACGTTTTGTTTGTTTGTTTGTTTATTTAATGGTGTTTAATGGCCTATCTAACCAATTCCCACCCTTAAATATAAGCCGAACGAACGGTTCGATCCCACATTCAACCTGCTGCATTGGGGGGAAAATCACAAACTCAGAACAGAATAATAGTGAGAATGGTACATGTGCTTAGAACGTTCTATAAGCATGAAGTCAGACCAGTAGTCTATTTCACCAACATTGCAAAGTATAGTTAGCTAGCAAAGTGTACTTTTTTTCAATTTTCAATTTTGGGATAAATGTATTAATTGTTATTACCGGTATACTGAATTTATTACATGATCACAGCCATTTTGGCTGTGATAATGTAATAAATTCAGAATAATAATTCTGCATACTTTTAATCATCAAATATATGCAGTTGTTAGTTCTATATGACATAATGCATTTCTGGAAAAATAAATGATTACTCCCTCAAAGTATACTTTCCTAGAAAAGTATACTTTGCAATGTTGGTGAAATCGGCTACTGTAGCCGATTTCATCAACATTGCAAAGTATACTTTTCTAGCAAAGTAGGTTACATACAGAGCTTGGTATCATTCTGAAAACAAAAACAACAATACATGTATTGATAGTTGATTGTAAACAAGGAGTGTAACCTATAAATGCATGTTGTTAAACTGCTTGTAACTCATGTATTGTTTGTATATGACTATGTATGGAAATAAAAAAAACTTAAAACTGAAAAAACAAAACAAAAAAACAACAAAAAAAACAACAATGTTACTGTAATAACGCCGGGGCAATGCACATACATGTCTCATTTTCCAATGGCTGACTTGATGTTTGCAACAATGTGATAATAATTACGATTGTTTATACGATAATCAAATTGATTGGACTATAACCGATATTGAGAATATTGAGCAAGTATGTTCTACAGCTACGAGGAATCTTTAACCAGTAAAATGCTGAAATAAATTTTGTCGTCTGCTTTTCTTTTTTTTATTTCCATTTTTCTCAACAGAAACATGGTCTGGCAGCACATTAGAATAGAAACATTTCCAATGGAAATGATTTTATTCTAAAGTGTTGCCAAACCATGTTTTTATTGAGAAAAAAGACAAAATATGAAACACCAGCAGACGACAATTTTTATTTCCCGCATTCCAATGATTAACTCTCTACATTCTGAGAGCAATTATACCTTCTCTACTTTTAGTATGCACTCAGCAGCTCATTGGTTGGTAGTTTTTCCACTAAGTTGAGCTAGCTTATGCAAAAATGGGGGATACAGAGACATGAACACGTGCTGATAAAACTTACCGAGTATGTACTCTGTTCTTATGCTCAAAATCAGGAAGTTTGATTGGTTGAGGCTGAGCTGTGCTCAGCCATGACCAATCAAACTGTGTGATTTTGAGTACAAAGTTGGAGACAGTGCTCAGCAAATTGTAGAACGCCCTGTTTTTGTCTTCTGATGTTGTTTACAGATCTGATGCAGCCAAATAAAGATCTATACTGTTTGTTAGTAACATTATGGGTGATTACATTTACGTTTGACCAGCAGGCTTGCTGGGTAAGTTTAATTTATTTATATACTGGTGTTTAGAGGCCTGTCAACACCGAAGGTCAACTTAGGCCGGGTTAACGTTGAATCCCATATTTCACCTGTTGTGATGGAGTAAATGCCAAAATCACTTAGCCCCACTCCCTAAAACTAATATGATTAGTACTAGTCTTACTACTTTTATAACGGGCATTACCAGATTCAACTATCAAGTAATCATTAATTGGCATGGTTAAAGATTTTCACAGCTGTGGTACCGGTACTGGTATTGAAGGATAAGAAACACACACACAGATGATCAGGGGGCCGTTTCACTAAACTTTGTACAACTAAAATGTTTGTAAGTGCAAACTTGGGATCGTCTGGAAATTTTAATTAAATGGATTTACATTTATTGAAATTAGGCTTCTCAGTAAATGCAAATATAAATATGACCATACATATAACACACAGAATGCTGGCCATCTGAGGGTAATAAAGCTTACTCAAGTTTTATGTGTGTACAAGTGATATACTACAGTGGATTGAGTGGAACCAAGAAAACACCTGTGATATTTTTTTTATGAGTCTCTTGGTCATTTATCTCAGGTGATAATGTCTGTTCGTGATCGCATAGCACATAAATATGGCTCAGAATGATCTAATGCCTGATTTACAGTGAAACCTCTCTAAGCCGGACACCCTGGGAGGTCCCCAGTTTAGAGAGGTTTCACTGTAGTAGATATGATACACGTACATGTACATGTTAAAACAGACCGGATGTTCTTGTATTGCAACTCAATCTACTTCAACCACTGTTTTCACAATCACAACTCTACCTTAAGTGTCTGAAAGAACATTCAAAATATTGAACATTTCAAATAGTTTTTCTTATTTCTGCAGATATCATATACCGGTACTTTCATGAAACAAGAGGGCCATGATGGCCCTAATTCGCTCACCTAACTCCATGAACACCAGAGGAGAATGTGACATTGAGTTCATGTGTTTGAAAAAAATTGTGCTATTTTTAGACGGCGGTCATCTTGGATTAAGCGATGACTCTCATTTTACCAAATCTGAAAATGCTTCACCCAAGGATCGGAACTTCCTATGAAGTTTGGCCAGCATCGGCCATGTGGTTCCTGAGAAAAAGACGTTCAAAATCTCAAATAAATGGACCTTTTGGCGGCCATCATGGAAGACATAATCATCCGATTCCGACAAATATTGCGCCAGAGCAATCGCCTCATCGATACCTTCAATTTGATATATGACATGAGCATATTCGGTCAAAAATAAAATTTGACCCCACGGGCCACGCCCATTTTTGACCCCGGGGTCACCATTTTCACAACTTTAAAAGAGCATTGTACATCGATCATTCCTACCAAGTTTCGTCGAAATCCGGCCAGTGGTTCATGAGGAAAAGATTTTTTAAGAATTTGTGCTATTTTTAGATGGCGGCCATCTTGGATTAGCGATGACCTCCATTATAACAAATTTGAAAAAGCTTCACCCATGGACCATAACTTTTAAGTTTGGCTACCATGGGCCAAGCGGTTCATGTGAAGTAGAATTTTTAAATCTCTAATAAAAGAACGACCTTTTGACCTTTCGGCGGCCATCTTGGATGACATAACCATCAGATTTCGACAAAAAATTCACCAGAGTGATCGCCTCATTGATACCTTCAATTTGGTATATAACATGACCATATTCGGTCACAAATAAAATTTGACCCCACGGGCCACGCACATTTTTGACCCCGGGGTCACCATTTTAACAACTTTGAAAGAGCATTGTACATTGATCATTCCTACCAAGTTTCGTCGAAATCCGGTTGGCGGTTCATGAGAAGAAGATTTTTTAAGAATTTATGCTATTTTTAGATGGCGGTCATCTTGGATTAGCAATGACCTCCATTTTAACAAATCTGAAAAGGCTTCACCCATGGACCATAACTTTTAAGTTTGGCTACCATGGGCCAAGCGATTCATGTGAAGAAGAATTTTGAAATCTCTAATAAAAGAACGACCTTTTGACCTTTCGGCGGCCATCTTGGATGACATAACCATCATATTTCGACAAAAAATGCACCAGAGTGATCGCCTCTTTGATACCTTCAATTCGATATATGACATGACCATATTCGGTCAAAAATAAAATTTGACCCCAATTTGACCCCAAGGGCCACGCCCAGTTTTGACCCCAGGGTCACCATTTTAACAACTTTGAAAGAGCATTGTACATCGATCATTCCTACCAAGTTTTGTCGAAATCCGGTTGGCGGTTCTTGAGAAGAAGATTTTTGAAGAATTTGTGCTATTTTTAGACGGCGGCCATCTTGGATTACGCAATGATCATTTTAACAATTTTTTAATCCCCCTACCTAAGGACCATGATCATGAAGTTTGGTGACTATAGACCCAATGGTTACTGAGGAGAAGACGTTTGAAAATGTTCACGGACGACGACGGACGACAGACGACGGACGACGGACACATTGCGGTAACAATAGCTCACATGAGCTTCGCTCAGGTGAGCTAAAAATAGAAAACAGAAAAACTTTTTCGAACTTTTGCTATCTGTGAATCAGTATCCCAAATAAATAGTTCTTGAATGACGATCTGGGGCATTTCTTGACAGGTGTGTGCATAAAGAAATACATACGAGATAAAACACATGATATAGACAGATATGGCAAAATGTGCGAACCACAATTAATATGAGTGTTGTTTTGATTTTGTAACAAAGTATATCATCATAAAAGTTATTAGTAAATGAATATCAATTTCATGGCTTTCCAAACATATAGGACACCATATAAGACTTTCTGCAGGTTCTGAAATCTATTTCGACTGGACTGGACTGGACTGGACTGGACTGGTACATAGTTTCATAATGGACAAAATCAGTTTGAAATTGGGTTCATTTGGAACTAGCACATCCGTTCAACAGCAAGGTCATACACAGAGGAATGTACAGCTAAGTTAGGCTACAAAAATTAATGTTTGGATTCTCATGCAAATTTTGGGGAAAAATGGTTGTTGAACGGCAAGGCACAGTTGCGTGCAATAGTGTTTTGTAATAACATGTTCATATTGAAGTATTGCTAATCTGGAGGGGGCGGGTTCCGGGGTTGCTGTATTGCGCTACGTAAAGCACTCGGATAAAAAGCTGTGGGAGCGGTATAATACGCAGGCCGCATCATTCTCGTAAATTTTACCAAATGTTTTTTTAAATAAAAAACCCTTGGGCGGGCGGGCCATTTTATTAGGGGCGGGCGGGGATGAGAATATACACATTAATTTTTTGTAGCCTTATTAACGTACATACATGTAACTTATTCAGGGCACAAACATTCTTGAAATTGTTATATGTATGTGCAAAGAATGCTGCTAAACAGAAATTCAGGAAAAAATATACGATTATGCCAACAGCAAACCGGAAGTAATAAAATAAAAGCAATCATGGTGACAAATGCGAAAACTTGGAGTCTGGTAATTTCCACCTTTAGAGGGTGTAACCTATGTCCAGGCACAACCCAGTGACATCACAACATAACTGTAGCTGTAACTGAAGATTTGATTTGATTTATTAGTGTTTAACGGCCTATCAACAGCTAAGGTCATTTAACCCTTAGAATGCGAACCGAAAATAGTCGTCTGCTGTTAATTCATAGTTTGTCTTTTCTCTCAGTAAAAACATGGTTTGGCAGCATTTTAGAATCATTTCCATTGGAAATGATTCTAAAGTGCTGCCAAACCAAGTTTTTGATGAGAAAAATGGAAAAGACAAAATATTCAGCAGACGACACAAATTAATTCAGCATTGTAAGGGTTAAGGCCGGGCTAACGGGTTCAATCCCACATTTAACCTGCTTATGGGGCTTATTTGTAATCAGTGTAACTCGAATAGCAGCATCATGTAGCTGGATAACGATCCAAATTGCTTGCTAGAAGCACGACAGGTGTTTCATTCATGAAATGGCAAACAGTGCAGATCCTTATCAGACTGCGGATGCACAGGCTAATCTGGATCTACACTGGTCTCAAAACACATAAGCCCTATTTCTCCAGTCACAGCCACAAATGAACACAAGCATGGCGGAAATAGGTGTAAAATAAATGTGTATACAACACAGTCGTGTAACTAAGTGTGTCATATATAACACAAACAGTAAAATTATGAGGTATATAGAGCTATATGTTTTACTGTGTGTAATGTTGCTTGACCCAAATGTGACATCATTTGAGTTTATATCTAAGTACATGTGCAATACATATTTATTTAATTTACTATATTGTCCGTAAATGACGTCGAAAGTTGATGAAAAGAGAATCCTGCATTTGCTATGAAAATTGCATCATCTTTCGATGTCATTTACAGAAAATATGGCAGTTTCTGTACGTTTACAAATGTGCTTAACCCTTACAATGTTGAATTAGACTATGTCGTCTAATGTTTATGTTTTATTTGCCATTATCCTCATGAAAAACATGCTTTGACAGTACTTTAGAATCATTTCCAATGGAAATGATTCCATAGTGCTGTCAAACCATGTTTTTACTGTGAAAGAATACAAAATATGTAACAACAGCAGACGACATTTTCGGTTCCCGCCTTTTAAGTGTTAATGAAAAATCGCTCATGTTCTTAGGTACAAATTCACATGGCATCTCATATGGTTCACATGTCATACTGACACATCGTTAGGCTGCTGGCTGACAAAAGGTACCTTACGATATTTGTGACCAGTGTAGCCCCTGAGCTCTGCAGGTGTATTCCCAGGAATTTTCCCAAAACTCAATACCAAACAGTGTAAGCCCTAATCAGAGTGGATGGGCAGGGCAAGCCGACCTGTGGTTACACTGGGCAAAAAATAATTATTAAGCCTTTCAACACCACAGGCCTTATAGTGGTATTGGCAAATAGTGTAGATCGAGATACGAGCCGTCACGTCAGTTTTGTTTGTTTGTTTATTGGTGTTTAACGGCCTATCAACAGCTAAGGTCATGTAAGGCTGGGCAAACAGGTTCGATCCCGTTTTAACCTGCTGCATTGGATGGAAAATCCCAAAATCAGAACGGAATATTTACATCGAGATACAACATATTCAGCCCTGAAATTAGAATAACACCACCTACCACCCACCCGTCTCGTCTTTTTGCAATTGGATTGGTCTGGAAATTAACATACATTGTATAAAAGTCCATCCCAGTTACTTTGGGGTGATACATATGATTCTGCAAACAGCTATAAAAATGATCTATTCTTACTTGTTAAATTTGTCAATGAACCCCGCCATGGCAGAATAGTCATTTTCTATGGTTTTAAATTCTCAAAACAACAGTATTTTTTTTACTGTGGATAATTACCGAGTGTTCAAATAGTTGTTTTGTAACAAAGTGGAAGAGCATTGGTTAGTTTCCATAGAAAATGTAAGAGAACAGCATATATGTTAGTCATGGGTTAACCCTTACTACGTGGAATTAAATTTTTTCGTCTGCTGTAAATAATATATTTTCAATATTTCTCGATAAAAATCTGTTTTGACAGCGCATGAGAATTGTCTCCACTGGAGACGATTCTCATGAGCTGCCAAAACAGGTTTTCTGCTAAGAATCAAGGCAAAAATGAAAAACAGCAGATGACAATGTTCGTCTCCTGCGTAGTGAGGGTTAATCAAACAACTGCAGATAAGATCAGTGAACACGCCAATGACGATGGTGAATATCAAGATCAAGTCACTCTGACAGCAGACATATACATTATAATTTATTTATATTAACCCTTACAATGCTTAATTAAATTTTGTTGTCTGCTGTTTTTTTTTTCAATTTGTTTCATCGAAAGCATGCTTTGACAACACTTGAGAATCATTTCCAATGGAAATGATTCTAAAGTGCTATCAAATCTTGTTTTCATTGAGAAAAAAGGCAAAATATAAAGCAGACAACAATTTATATATCCCGCATTCTAACGGTTAAATGAGCCCGACTGTTAAAACCACCTTTAGTGTGTAGTTGATTTTCACGGATAGTGATTTTGAAAAATACAATTTATTGTCAATGACGTCAAAAGTTGACCAAAAAAAATTAGAGCTCATGCGGAATGGAACTCATTTTTTTAATCGATATCAGCGAGGAAATATGCCATTGCGATATTAAAGTGAGGCAAGACCCGACAGAGGCTTAAATATAAAACCATTTTTGTATTGTTGATTGTTGTATTGGAGGTTAACCCATTACATACGGGATACACTTTTAGTAGTATGAACCTTTTGAGAGAAAAATATCCCTATTTTCTTTATATCCTTTCGAAAGTATATGTTGTTACCACTCATTTGAACCATCTCAACGAGACGGTTCAAATGAGTGGTAACAACATATACCTTTATCGATGAATGAACAAAATAATGAGATTTTTTCAACAAAAATCGGAGTATCCTCAGCATGAAATGGGTTAAGTGACTGTCTGTGATGATGCCGATGGAACACAATGATGAGCACCAGAGTTATTATGGTATTCCTGTGGTATCAATCATACATTAACTCTTTGCATGCTGGGAAACTTGTGGGCTATAAATAGCTCAAAAATAGCAGACAAGAATTCATTATATTTTCTTTTATTTCTTATATTTTTCCATGTAAATAACACAAATATGTCTTGGAATTTAATTAGATTGATTCATTGGTATTTAACGGCCCATCAACAGCTAAGGTCATTGAAGGCGGGGCCAACAGGTTTTGATCCCGTATTTAACCTGCTGCATTGGGGAAAGAATCCCAAAATCAGAACAGAATATTTATATCGAAAAAAAAATAAATATATTCCACCCTGAAATTAGAATAACCTGACCTGGTAACATGTCCATACCACACCAAAGTCACTTTGCCCCTTTCCCTAAAATAGGATTATGAATAATCGTAATACTCAAATAAGGGGTGTAACCAGATTCCACTGTCACATACAAGAATGCCAACGACGTAAATTTTGTACGTGAGGGCCAAACTAGTTAGGGATTCCGGTAAGAATGAACCCCGATCATTAAATTACCCATTGCATGCTCCCACCTGCCACCCACAGAATTAAATTAGAATCGAGTCCGGAGGACGTAATTCTAATGCTTGTTTGTTTATTTATGTTTAACGGCCCATCAACAGCTAAGGTCATGTAAGGCCGGGCAAACGGGTTCGATCCCGTTTTAACCTGCTGCATTGGGGGGAAAATCCCAAAATCAGAACGGAATATTTACCTAAAATACGACTACAAATAATCGTAATACTCGTATAAGGGGTATAACCAGATTTAACTGTCACATACAAAATGCCAAAATTCCAAGACATATTTACATACAGAGGTAAGAAAATAGAGAATACCAGGCTAGTGTCTTTTGATATCAAGTTTATCAGGCAAGGCTAGGAAACGCGTAGGAATTCGGAGGCTTGTCGAGGAATTCCTACCGTTTTCGAGTCGAGCCTGATAAACTTGATATGAAAATACACTAGCCTGGTATTCTATTTATCAGGTAACGTTTTATGCTCGAAAATGACCACAGATGACGTCGTATTCTATGGACAGAACGCTGACTTGTTTACGTTGCGTCATTACACTGACGTTATTCGGTAACGTCACGTGACGTCATCCGACCAATGGACCGTCAGTTTTCACTTCATTGTAACCCGGATGTTTATATCAGGGCAATGCCTGATACACAAATATGTTATTAGTCAGTACGTATTCGGTCAATACAGGGCAGGTCACCTGATAAATACTGCTTTGTAGGCTTTTATTTTCACTGCTAGCATGCAAGGAGTTAATAACAGGTTATATTAACATCACTAATTATTGTTTAATCAGTTCTGCTAAATTCAGCGAGTTATCAATGGGTAAAACATGTCCTTGGGGGTATAATGGTGAATAACATTATCAAGACACGTGTGCAGTTGTACAACACTGAAGTGCACAGATAATGAGAAAATGGTAACCATGGAAATCTTACACATGTGATTACAAAACTGAACATGTATTTTCAATTTCAACTCAAAATCAACCAGCTGATTGGCCACACCTGAGCGCAACTGCATCTCCAATTCAAACTGCTTGATTTTGTGTGTGAGATTCGAGTTCAAGGCGAACAGTGCAGACCCTGATCAGACTGCGCATCTGCGCAGTCTGATCCGGGTCTACACTGGTCGCAAAAAAAGTCTTATAGCAACATAGCTGACTTCAAAAACAGGATGATTTACATGTAACATGTAAGGTGTAGAAATATAACACAGAAGGTGTGAGCGACGGGAACATATCATGTGTACCATACATGGTAATAACGATCTTTTCCCAAACAGTTTATGCAAAACGTTACACGATATACTTGGTTAATTAGGTCGTCTTCATTGTCAGTTATGTAAAACTTCCGTATACGAACTGGCTGTGTACAGGTATACCTGTAATGTCCGTGATTCATCAGAATAATAAAAGATATCTTATCATAATAGATACACAATGACATAGTTTATACAACGTACATACATGGTACCTGCACATAGCATGTGAATTCTCACAAATATGCAGCTTAGGCACATGAAGTGAACACAGAATTGTTGTATAGTTGATTGACAATTAATTGAATGATTTATATACTTAGCAGACATGTATCCTGTATTTTATTTATATGTGTTTTTGTACATGTATAATTACTAGCTGTAAATAAATGTAGGTTTGATAAATGAGAATAAATGGTCAGCCTTTTGAGGTATGCTCAGTTTATTTAATGGTGTTCAACGGTCTGTCTACAGCTAACGTCATTTTAGGCTGGGTTAAAATGGAGATAATAACCGGACCTGGTGCCAGGTCCTCACCACACCAGGTTCACTTAGCCAACTCCCTAAATGCCATGGATATAAAGAGATTCAACTCCCATACAAAGCCAACAATGTACCTGAGGGCCAACCAAGGATATCTGGATTCTGGTAAGAATGAACTCCATTTGTTAAATTACCCTCTTCTGTTAGCTTAACAGACTGTTAAATCCTTAGCATTGCTAAGGATTTAACAGCCTGTTAAGCTAAAAGAGGTTTTGAGCAACCGGGCCCAGAGCGACATAGATAATTGGGAGCTGAAAAGAAGCCTAGAAAGACAAAAAATTTCCATATGAACACCAAGACCACATCCTTTCCATTTAACATAAACGTGTATGAAATGCAACTCCAAGTTCAAACAATAAGCCAGTCATATGCATGTAGCGTTTAAAGAAATGCTTTAGGTTATCCTATGCCTGGGCTCATGTTTGTTCATTCAACACCAGTAACAATTTCAAAACATAGAATCTACCTTTCTTTCTGATTTTTCGACACAAGTAAAGATTGTGAAATCAAATTAATGGTCACAACATATCTTGTATTATGACAAGAAATAATAAAAATACAATATATTTGGGATTTTGCATCAACAAAATGGTGTACATATATTAACCCTTAGGATGCGGGAAACGTAAATTGTCGTCTGCTGTTGTTTTATATTTGTCTTCTTTCTCAACACAAACACGAATTTGACAGCACTTTAGAATCATTTCCAGTGGAAATGATTCTAAAGAGCTGTCAAATCGTGTTTTTGATAAGAAAAATGGAAAATAAACAGCAGACGACAAAATTTAATTCAGCATCGTAAGGGTTAATGTGTATTAATGTAAATGCTAACTGAACACTAGCTTAACCCTTACACCGCTATCTTAATTCTTTTGTCGTCTGCTGTTTACTTTCTATTTTCCATTTTTGTCATCAAAAACATGCTTCAGGCATGGGAGTGGAACACTATCCCCAATCCTGAAAATTTATTTGAGCAGCGGATTGCGCTGCGATTTGCTAGGGGGGTCTGGGGGCATTCCCCGCCCCCCCATAATTTTTTTTTCAATTCTAGATGCTCTGTGTTTAATTCTGAGGTATATTTAGCATTAAATAGATCACATTTTCCCCTGAAAAAATATGCTATAATTAGGAAAAATTGGCAACATAATCCATTTCAATTTAAAATAATACTTGCAACAAGAAGTCAGTACATGTATAGCAGGGATTCCGCTGGGGAAAATAAAAGAATCACCACTTTTATTTTTTATCGCCATTCTCAACGGATTTACAAGATTCACACAAGTGGTCCCTGGGACCTCAAATCCGGATTTCCGGATTAATCCGGAAATTTCCTATGCCTGATGCTTATACAGCACTGTAGAATAATTTACATCATGGTTTGACAGCACTTCAGAATCATTTCCAATGGAAATGATTCTAAAGTGCTGTCAAACCATGTTATTATTGAGAAATAAGGCAAGATATAAAAGCAACAGCAGACGACAATTGTTGTGAGTAGCGGTCTAAGGGTTAAATTACACGTTGCATGCTCCCAAGGCCAATCTGCCACCAGCGATCATCTATGCACCATGTTTTGAATGTATAGGAATGTAGTGTGAGTAGCGGTCTAAGGGTTAAAACAAAGTTTCATTTGCACGTATGGAGGACTGCTTACAGGCACATGTACTTCACTGCTGCTAACTCTGGCTAAAACATTTCAAAGCATTGTTTTTATTGCCAAAAATGTTGTCACCGACCACTGATACAAAGTTCTTACTTTCACGGTAAAATGAGACACGCCATGTGATTTTGTACCTTCAGAGATCTGCGTAATTTCATGAAATACAAAATATACAAAATCTTCCGTAAAAGGCATCAAAAGTTTACAAAATGTTCAGAGTACATGCGGAATTATATTCCATATGTACTCTGAAAATGTTGTCAACTTTTGACTTTATTTATGAAAAATATTGTAAATTTTGTAAACGTATTTATTGAAATTACACAGATGTCCGATTGTACAAAATCATGATGTGTGTCTCACATAACCAAAAAAATGCTAAAATTATGTTTGAAATATGAGCCATATACATGCATAGAAGTTGGTACCTTCAAACAGTTGTGACTGGCATTTATATACATGTATATATACATGTATATATGCAATTTCACATTCAGTTCTCATATACGACATATTGAAATTGTTAGCTTTTGTATTGTGCCCAATATCATTCAGTTCTCATGTTACTTGTATGACATAAGGAAGTGTGTAGCGTTTGTATTTGCACCCGACACCACTGCAGTTTGAAATCCTTATATACTGTCATCAGCAAATGGACACTATCCTTATTAAGATCATCAGAATCTGTATACTGGTAACAAATGTATGAGGGTTTATCTCGTTTGTCAATTCTCCATTATTAACATATGAACAGGTAACCATTTCATGTGGGGAAAATAGTGATGTAATCTGCATTTTCTTTCTCAGATTGGAAGGGGTCAGTGGAAGAAGAGGGCTAACTCCTTCAGCACTGAAGGAGTTAGCCCCCTTCTTCCACTAACCCCTTCAATTGTCTTTTTATTCAAGAATATAAATTGACTTTTGGCAGAAAAATAGAACTGTCTTCACAGACGACATTTTGATGTGCTGCCAAATCATGCGTTCTTTTTAGCAAAACTGAATATAGGAAAAATGCCGACCGACGACATGGTCATTTCCTATACTAACGGGGGTAGTGAAACTTGTGTGCTTGCCTCACTGCAGCATCAATGACTTTAAATTATCCTGCAATATTGTGTCTTTCACCGCCTGGAACACAAAGCAAATGTTCTCAGTGTCTATTGCTGTTGTGAAGTGATGGAACAATGCTTTTATTCTTTCCCGCCTGCGGTCGTCGAACATTCCGAGAATAAACGTCTGTACGTCCACTAGACAATGTGGGTCATCATCAAACGCTGGAAAATAGTCCTTTATACTCACATGCTTCACTTTCTCTTCTAGCAAATCTGTTTTGTTCATGAACAAGATCACAGACACGTTTGAAAATGTTTTGTTATTAATAATCGTTTCAAAGATGTCACACGATTCTATAAGTCTGTTTGTTTTCCTATCTTCCATTAGCACTTGGTCAAATTCACTGGATGAGGCTAAGAACAGAATAGACGTAATTCCGTCGAAACATTGGAACCATTTCTGTCGTTGTGATCGCTGACCGCCGACGTCGACAAACAGGAATGGGATTCCCTTGACATCAAAGTGGTGTTCAATGATGCCCTTTGTCGCTTTTCTCGCATGGAGAATGTCCAATTTAGTAGGCATGTAGTTCTGAAATTCAGAGCAAGAAATGGCGTTTGATGGTCAATGGTTGGTTACATGTACCAAGCCGGCTGCCAGTAGAGAAAGCATGAATGGTGATGATGATAAGATTAATCAAGAAGCTTTAATGGCACCCAGAGCTCAAGATAAGGCGTGTGATGGCGTATTTTACACATTTATTTTAGCAGAAGTGGGAGTACAAATTACTCACAGCAATGTTAAAATACGCATTGCTTTTCAAATTGAGTAGTGAAAATACTGTAATAAAGATGAAAATTACTTAGTTGAGCTGCAAAAAGCAAAGCTCAAACTAGATTGGTCAGTAAGCGACGCTTACGGAATACCCCCCCCCGCGTGGGCCCAGGTACCCTTAAATATGTAAAATTTTCCAAGTGTGTGGGCGTGTGACCTTGACTCTGGGCTTAGTGGGGGCGGCACGAACGTGAATGTGAAGCAAATCCGAGCAAGGAAATAGAAGTTATAACCGATTTCTCTGATGTTAAGTTTTGTAAAGAGACTAAGTATGTGATCTTGACCTTGGGATCAGCGGGGATATGTCACAGCATGATAGTAGAGCCTTAGAGGAATGCATGCATGAAATATTAAGAATTTTAGATAAGTTATAACATATTTCTCTGATGTTCAGTTTTGTAAAGAGACTAAGTATTTGACCTTGACCTTGACCATGGGATCATCGGGGGTTGGATGGTCGTGTATTTGGCACAGCATGGTAGTAGAGCCTTACAGGAATGCATGTGTGAAATATTAAGTACTTTAGATGAAAGAAATAGAAGTTATAACAATATTTCTCTGATGTTAAGTTTTGTAAAGAGACTAAGTATTTGACCTTAACCTTGGGATCAGCGGGGGTTGGACGTTCGTGGATTTGGCACAGCATGGTAGTAGAGCCTTACAGGATTGCATGTGTGAAATATTAAGCATTTTAGATGAAGGAAATAGAAGTTATAACAATATTTCTCTGATGTTAAGTTTTGTAAAGAGACCAAGTATTTGACCTTGACCATAGGATCAGCAGGGGTTGAATGGTCGTGTATTTGGCACAGCATGGTAGTAGAGCCTTAATACAGGAATGCATGTGTGAAATATTAAGCATTTTAGATGAAGGAAGTAGAAGTTATAACAATATTTCTCTGATGTTAAGTTTACGGACGGACGGACGGACGGACGGATGGACGGACGAACGGACGGACGGACAACCTGACTCCAGTATACACCCCCCACAACTCGTTGCGGGGGGTATAATAAGTGAATTTTTAAATTTGTTTTATTGTTTATCATTTGTTCCCGATTTAAGAAGGAAGCAAATCAATACTACATTTGTAAAAGTAGGCATTGAATTTGAAATATGGGGGTATAATACTCTTTAGATACAACACTTATCAGGAGCTCTGGGCAACTGTTGAAAAAGAACCTTATCTTCTTCTTGATGATAACGACACTCCCTCAAATTTGAAGATTATGTGCCGGCGCCTAATTTAGAGTGAATATAAATATACAGTGATGTAGGGGGAGGTAGTGGGTCGTAAAACTATATACACATGCAGTAGTTTACTGGTGGTAGATTGGAGTGAGGACAGCCACAGGGATAAGGGCTTTGAAAGCATCCACTGTGGCTGCTTCATGAACAGAGGATGGCAGGAGGTTCCATTGAGTAATAGTGTGGGGGTAGAAGGTAAATTTGTATGAGTCTTTGTTTGTAGAAATGTGTCTAAATGAGTGAATATTGAGTTGTCTAGTTCGGCGATCAACAGGGTTAAGTAAATTTATTGGGGGTTTGATAGCAACTACTTGGTGGACGATTTTGTAGAGCATAATTAATCGGCAGCGTGTTCTACGAATTTCAAGAGAGGGCCAGTTGAGATTTTGTAACATGTTGGATACTGAGCTGGTGTTATGGTAACGGTGGGAAACAAACCTGGCTGCACGTCTTTGAACTTTTTCTATCTGGTTAATTTGTGATTTTGTGTGAGGGTCCCAAACTGAAGAAGAATATTCAAGTTTGGGCCGAACAAGTGCTTTGTATGCATGATCTTTAACTTTGGTGGAGTTTATCTTCAAATTTCGTTTTAGGAATCCCAAGGATTGGTTGGCCTTACTGGTAATTGTGTTTATGTGTTTGTCCCATTTTAGATTACTTTGGAGTGTGAGGCCTAAATATTTTGCATTTGATACATTTTCTAATTGATGGCCATGAAGTTTGTAGGTAAATTTTATCGGATTTCTTTTTTGAGTTACACTGAGAATGTTGCATTTATCTGGATGAAAGTGCATGAGCCAGTCTTGCTCCCACCTACCAGCAGAATTTAGGTCTGATTGGAGTAGCTCAGCATCTGTGATTGTGTGTATTTCTTTATAAATAATACTGTCGTCTGCGAAAAGTCTGAGGGTGCTATATTGTAGGTAGTCTGGGAAATCATTTATGTAGATGAGGAAGAGGATAGGCCCCAAGACAGTGCCCTGGGGTACGCCTGAAGTGACTGGTGCCTTATTTGACATTTCGCCCTCCAGGACTACTGTCTGGGTCCTATCAGTAAGAAAGTCGGAGATCCAGTTAAGAGCGTTGCAGTTGATGCCGTAGAATTTAAGTTTGTAGAGAAGGTGTTTGTGGGGAACTTTATCAAAAGCTTTGGCAAAATCCATAATGATGGTGTCAGTATGTCACAGATAATATTTTCAATGTATAGCCAATAAGCTTGCCTTTGTTCTTTTTGGATTTCATTTTTAAGTTTTTTGAGTTTCTCGTGTTTTTGGTTATGTGATTTTCTGCTTTTGAGTAGGTTGCGTTTATACTTATTCATTTTCTCAATTCGTTTGACACCCATGGTAGTTTATTGTCATGTTTTATTAGTTTTGTAGGTATATTCTCCATTATTGACTTTTGTAGATTGTCTTTAAATGTATTCCAAATGATGTCAATATTTTGGTTATTTTCTAAAGATTTGATAGTTTGGAGGGTTGTTTGCAAGTCTTCTCTGATCTTTTCCCATTATAAAATGGAAAATTCATAAACTCATTTAACTAAAAGTGGACCAGAGAAAAGGTATTTGCCGTAGAAGAAGATAACGGATGATTAGCAATGCCAAAGACAGAGTGCTCTATAGACAATCAGAAAGAGCTATAGATGTACTAGAACAGATTTTTGAATTGCAAAATCAGCTAACTTAAAGCTAATAAGAGCTCAAGCACTAGGAATAATTAACCCATTACATTCAGAGTACACCTTAACGGGTATGAAATATTTGATATTATTTATTTCATTTTTATTTCTCAATGAAAGTATATGTTGCGACCACTCATTTGAACCGTCTCGTTGAGACGGTTCAAATGGTGGTCACGACATATACTTCTAAGCAAATAAAAAGAAAATATTTATAATTTTTCACAAACAAAATGACATAATTATCCTCAGCATGAAATTGGTTAAAAGGCATTATAAAACGTTAAACAGAGCCTGTGAGTTATAAATGTAATATTTTTTCCATTCAAAGTACGGTCATTCTGGTTTTGAGCTGACCTGTTTGGTACATTTTTATAATCACAGAGACTAGTTAACAAACATTAATGCCACACAGGGTTATGTTAGTAACCGCACAAGAAAACAAACATTATTTGTTCAATTGGGTGGATAGTCTGCTGGTCATACATAGCGACACCAGGAAAATGTACATCATTTAACACTGTACCCAAAATATAGATTTGTCCGTAAGTGAGGGTTTATGTTTTTCCGCCCATATGAGCCCTGAATACACATTTTCTAAGACTGTGTCCATGAAATGCATGTACATGTAGGCATCAGTGGGAGACATAGATATGTGGGAGACATAGATATCATAGCATGATACAGGACCATCAGAGTAACGCGTATGTGAAATACCAAGGAGTTCCATGAAAGGAAATAAAAGTTATGCACCATTTACACCATAAGTTTTGATTTGTTGACCTTGACCTCGGGACTAGTGGTGTTGCAGGGTTGTGGATGGATTTGTCACAGTATGCTAAAAGACCATCAGATGAATGAATGTGTGAAATATCAAAAAGTTCTGTGAAAGGAACCAGTAATTTAACATATATGCAGCGCTCAAGATAAGGAATTAGTAATTGAGTATTGTCACTCCATCATTTCTGAAGCAATTGGGTATTTCAAAATGTTAATTGTGTAAAATAGAATCACACAACTGTTTACACATCAGCAGACCGCACTCATTGAATAGTTTGCTTCTAAATGACACATCTTGGTATTTCATTAGAATTGTCTCCTTGGAAACAATTCTAATGAAATACCAAGATGTGTTTTCATGGAAAAATAAGAAAATATGCTATATTTGTGGTCTGTTTATTGTTTTCTGTAGCATGATAAACATACCACAAATTTTGCATTGCTTTTTGATACTCACTACTTCTGATTTCAATTGGGTTTTTGGCAATTTTAATTGGGTATTTACGCAAATACGCACCTTATCTGGAGCTCTGATATATTTTAAGTTTTGCGATGGAAGGAAAGACAATCAGGCTCCAGAATACAAGCTATGGGGGGGGGGGGGTACAAATATTGATGCATGGACAAACTGCCGTAATGAATGGACGCATACCAAAGTGCCAACTATATCGGTCTTATCGCAAGCCAATGCGATAATAAACCAGTATGTTAATGAAGCATGGTTAATATACGTACCAACTGACCAATCCTGTGCATGTTCGCGATGAAGTAATGCAACGAGTCGCCCTGAAACACATAAAAACATTGGTTAGAAACCGGTACATATATAGCAAGCAATGACATTTGTGGTGGGTGACCATTGGCAGAGCAGACAGCACACACTGTTGCCAGCATCAACATCAACATAATATGTTAACCATAAATTGCCGTATCCCGTTTATTTTCCATTTTTCTAATCAAAAACATGCTTTGGCATCACTTTAGAATCATTTCCAATGATTCTAAAGTACTGTCAAAGCATGTTTTTGATTTTCCAATGTTTTTCATTAGAAAAATGGAAAATAAACAACATACGGCAATTTATGGTCATTTCCAATGATTCTAAAAGTGCTATCACACATTGTTTTTATTGAAAATGAAGACGAAATATAAAACAACAGCACAGCAGATGCAAATTTTTGTTTCCCGCGTTCTACTGGTTAACTCAAGAAGAGACTATGTCAGCACTCGCTATTCTCACTGCAGTGTGTAATCTGTTCACATTGATTAAAGTAAAAGACGGTGTTATGTGCTCATAATGCCGTCACTGCCACTGTAATTGTTATTGATACCATTATCTGCCTAGCGAAAATAAGGGAAGATATCAAATATTAATACTGAATCCAGATAACCAACAGACTTAACTGATACTTCTTCACAGCAGAATGTACATGTAAGTTTGGCGTTATTTAACCCTTTCACCCCTAAGTAATTGGAATGGATTTATATGTTAATTTCCGGACCAATCCAATCGTCACAAAATGATTTTCAGACTAGTTCATTTATAAAAAGGGGGTGTTTTTGTTCTAAAAAATGAGGCTTATGGTATTATGACCAGCGTAGCTCCTGATCAAATAGCACATTCCTGATACTGATCTATATTGTTTGTTAGAAGCATGACGGGTGTTTCATTGATGGAAATGCGAACAGTGCAGAGCCTGATCAGACTGCAAAGGCTGATATTGGATACACACTGGTCGCAAAACCCATAAGCCCCATTTCTCCAGTCACAGCCACATACATGTATTAGCTGTGCAACGGCGGAAATTTTCAGTTTTAAAATTGGTGGAAATATTAAGTAATAATTTACTTGTTTGACTAAAATGTTTGTAAGTGCAAAATTATGATAGTCTGTAAAATTCACATTAACAATGTTTTCAAGTAAACAATTATTGGAATTACATTTATTGAGCATAGGCTGCATAAATGTAAATCCATCAATTGAAATTTCCAGACGATCCTAAATTTGCACTTACGAACATTTTAGTTGTAAGAAGTTTAGTGAAACGGCCCCCAGAACTGTATTTGTACAAAATCTCAGACGAGCTAGTGACATCTCGTGACAAAGATTGAATCCACTGCCAGCACGACTGTTATCAGTAGCCGATTTCATCAACATTGCAAAGTATACTTTAGTAGCAAAGTATACTTTGAGGGAGAAATTTTCAATTTTATGATAAATTTATTAATTTTTATTATACTGAATTTATTACATTATCACAGCCAAATTGGCTGTGATAATGTAATAAATTCAGTATAATAATTCTGCATACTCTTAATCATGAAATATATGCATTTGTTAGTTCTATATGAAATAATGCATTTCAGGAAAAATAAATGATTACTCCCTCAAAGTATACTTTGCTAGTACTTTGCTAGTAAAGTATACTTTGCAATGTTGATGAAATAGGCTACTGATCCTGTGAATAAATCATGCACATACATGTAGTCTGCAGCAAGAGAACTGCACTGCAAAATGTGTTGTTTTCCAGTGGAAATAAGAAATCAATCGGTGGACATAGAAATCACAGGTCAGACAATGCAGATTTTGCCTGATGTTGAAATGAGCCTTACGACGTTCGAACTTCGCAATCATCAGAGACAAAGATCAGCCTGTGCATTGGAGCCAATTATTTTGTTATTCAGTCCCTGAAGTACATGTACAATGTTGTACATGTATGCTACAGTTGTCAGCAATACGCAGGCCTGTAGTGGTGAATAAAATAATGCCACGGCGGACTATTGAGCGGGGGTTCTGGGAGCCCTCCAACAGAGGAAAATTCAACCTAGACCCTCAAAATGGTGTTTCTTGCATTCTAGAGCCAAAATAGTGTCATGGCGCGCTGTGGCTGCCGTGGTGATGTCTACGGTCGTGGTACGATAATGATGTATTAACTTTGGAAATATACATCATCATTGGATCATGTGATCAACAATTTCTGAAATGTTTGTAAGGTTCCTTTTTCTGTCACAGGACAGTCATGCAAACATTAAGTAAGTTAAATAGCATCAAATATACAAATGTACAGAGAAAGATGTACACCAGTGTCTAAAATTATTTTAATATTAATGTGTATGGTTTTAGGATTTATGGCTGCAAATAACAATCAAATATCAAATCAAATAATAAGCAAATGCAGCATTTCGTTAATCTTTAGAATGTGGGAAAAAGTGTCATCTGCTGTTGTTTAATATTTTGTTTTATCCTCAATAAAAACATGGTTTGGCAGCAATTAAAATCATTTCCATGGGATTCTAAAGGGCTGTTATGTGATAAGAACTAGAAAATGTGTTCATAGAACATGGATGCCCCACATATCTCTTTAATAGTAAACGAGGCAAAGTTCTAAGTCTAAAATGGGGAGATAATCCATGTCATGTGTCAAAGCAAAAATAGAAATTCAATGTGTGCATCTACACACCATCAAGAAGCTACACACCAAGCATCAAGCCTCCAGCTATTATGGTTTAGAAGTTTTACATATTACAAGGCAAAATAGTGAAATTCAAAAAAAGTCAAAAAGGGGGAGATAATCTATGGCCAGGGGGTTGAATAAAAAATTGAAATAAACTGTACTCATCTACTCATAGGAAGCTACATAACAAGTTTCAGGTCTGTAGCTAGTACGGCTTAAAAGTGTTACGAGTTACACAGCAAAATTGGGAAATCAAAAAGGGGGAAATAATGTATGACCCGGGGGTCGAATAAAAATCAAATTAAACGCTGTGCATCTACTCATCATAAGGAAGATACATACCATGTATCAGGTCGGTAGCTAGTACGGTTTAAAAGTTTTATGAGTTACACAGCAATATTGCCAAATTCTAAGCCGAAAATGGGGGAGATAATCCATGATCCGGGGGTCGAATAAAAAATCGAAATACACTTTGTGCATGTACTCATCATAAGGAAGCTACAACCAAGTTTCAGGTCTGTAGCTAGTATGGTTTAAAGGTTTTACGAGTTACAAGGTTGGTGACGGACGGACGTCCGGACGGACGGGCGGACGGAACGGACAAGTGTAATATTAAATGCCCCCTCCACGATCGTGGTGGGACATAAAAAAAAGTTCATGTTGGTACATGTAGTTCTGTATTCAATTTGTGGAAGTTTGCATTTACATGTACACACTCACTTAAATCATATTGGTATAAATGACAGACGATAATATGTTGCTGGAGGTCAATCGACGAGTCCAAAAATAGGTAGACCAGGTGTATTATCATAGTAAAGCCTCGTTTTTGTGTATAATAAATACATCATAGAGTGCACGTGCATGCATGTCAATATAATAGTGTATCTTGGTGCTCAAAAATAGACATATAGTGTGGCTCAGTGGTATCGAAGCGGGAGAATATCCATACGTTTCCAGAATTTTTGTTCATTCTATCTGGCCGACAGTTCGAACCTCACAAAACGCATTACTTTTGTCGATATTATTTTGTTATTTTTATTTGTATGACTAGTTGCTGGAGAGAGAAATAGGTGAAACGGCGAGCGTTATCACTATTGCTGTATGACCTCAATGTGACATGATCGGCGAGAACATACTCCCAGATCCTTCATGTAGATACATATGAAATGTGCTTTAGTTACATGTATTTGTTTTCTAACGTTCTACATGTAATCTAGCTCATGCTTAGTTAACATAATTTGTAAAGAGCAACACACATAAAATAGAAATATACATGTACATGCATAATAAAATATAAGCAAATAATAAAAAAATATATATTTCTGTATAAACAGCTAAGATTCGAACTCATTGATACCTGTCAATCTAACCCCTCGACTACATAATAGTTGATGACAAATCTCAAAATCTATATTGAAAAGGCATATATATACAGGCACGGGTATATTTACCTGTCACACCTATTCTGTGTTTTGTTTATGACCGGTTTGTTTGTAAACAAGTAGCAAGTTATCGTCTGCAGACTATACAATACATATACATGCAAATTTATATGCTAACTGCAGTTGGCATTTACATGACGGAGTTGTCTTTCCAAATGTGTGTTTGAAGCATTCTTTGTTAACTTTCTACTTTGTGGTAATGTTTTGTGTCATATTGTAGAATTGTATGACGTATGAACGTCAACGCCCAGCAGGCTTTTTCTATATTTTAGCGCGCGAAAGTAAATGCTAAACGTCAACGCCCAGCAGGCTTTTTCTATATTTTAGCGCGCGAAAGTAAATGCTAATACGCAAATGTTTACTGTTGAGTGTGGTGTAGCGATATAGTGCAACCTGTCGCCTTTAAAGCGGAAAGCCTATAGCTATTACTATGCATATCTGAGATCCAGGGCCTTAGTAAACAGGCTTCCCACGATCAAACACGTTAATCACGTGTTTCCGGCCTACCCATAAGCACATGATTTTCCAATACATCTAACATTGGAAGTTTCCTGGAAATCTGCCTGTCACCACAGATAAAGAACCAAGTCGCAGCATCATAAAATCAACCACTTAACGATTTATAGACATGAAATCTGGCTTTGACTGGAGAAATGGGGCTTATGGGTTTTTTAACCAATGTAGATCCTGATCAACTAGCATACTCATGTAGCCTGACAACGATCTATATTGATTGTTAGAAGCATGACGGGTGTTTCATTGATGAAATGGCGAACAGTGCAGATCCTGATCAGACTGTGCAAATGCACAGGCTGATCTGGATCTACACTGGTTACAAAACCAATCAGCCCCATTCGCCAGTCACAGCCACAAATCTACTATCGGTTCCACGTTTTGCTGCCGACGAATTAGTCTATGAATAAATATTTTTTATTGAAAAAAATCTGATTATTTTGTTTATTTCTCCATAAAAGTGTTGTTACCACTCATTTGAACCGTCTCGTGGAGATGGTTCAAACGAGTGGTAATAAAATATACATTCAAACAGAAATAGAGAAAAGTGTAAGAAAAAGATTCTCCAAATGTTCATACATGTACAACTGTAATTGTATCGGACAGATAATGGGGTAATGGGTGTTACAGACTTTCGTCAAGCTGCATATAAGCACGGTCTGGGGGCCGTTTCACTAAACTTTGTACGACTAAAATGTTCGTAAGTGCAAAATTATGATAGTCTGTAAATTTCATTTTAACAATCTTTTCTTGTAAACAATTATTGGATTTACATTTATTGACAATAGGCTGCATATGCAGCCTATGCTCCATAAATGTAAATCCATAAATTTGAATTTCCAGACGATCCTAAATTTGCACTTACAAACATTTTAGTCGTACAAAGTTTAGTGAAACGGCCCCCTGATCTGTATCGACACTGTTGGTAAATGAACTAAGCCTTGCTATATGAGATTATGAACCATTTATTTAACCCTTAGAATGTGGGAACCGAAAATAGTCGTCTGCTGATAATTCATATTTTGTCTTTTCTCTCAGTAAAAACATGGTTTGGCAGCATTTTATAATCATTTCTATTGGAAATGATTCTAAAGTGCTGCCAAACCAAGTTTTTGATGAGAAAAATGGAAAAATAAAAGATATTCAGCAGACGACACAAATTAAATCAGCATTGTAAGGGTTAATGAGGAATGTTCACATAGGTACTGACGGCACTTGAATGACTGCACTTGTGGGAGATAAATACTCCAGGCCAGGGAACAAGCAACTCATTAACCAATTCCACGGAGGGCATGTATCTTCTGTTTGATAATCATATGGCAATGAATGTATGATAACACTGTGCAATCAAAAGTTGCAGTACACCAGTTTTAGTCATTGTATTATTTATGGAATTCAAATGAGGACCAGATTAGCTCAACAACAGGGCAGGAAAATTGTTAAAATTTTCAGTCGTCCTTACTTCGACAGAGATGGCAACAAGAGTTGTCAGAAGACAACGAAGCTCGCCTGTTGGCAGCCTTCATTCAAACTCGTACTACTCTAAATGCATAGCATACTGGTGCCGTCTTCTACAAATGCCAAACCATCGGTATCCTAGAAACTGTTATTTGATGCTAAAAGCACACGATGATATGGGACGGGTAAATTGGGCCAGTAATGTTAAAAAACTTCTATACAAATATGGCTTTGGGTTAGTCTGGCTATCTCAAGATGTAGGGGACTTAACTATGTTTTTACATCAATTCAAACAACGCGTTATAGATTGTTGTCAACAAACTTGGCATAGCGATGTTGACATCTCTGCTAAATGTATTCATTATAAACATTTTAAAAGTCTTTTGAATGTAGAAAGGTATATTACATGTTCTTTACCATTTAATTTGAGAAAAGCGATGGCAAAATTTAGGTGCTCCAACCACAAGTTAAACATTGAAGTCGGCAGACATGCTGGAATACAGAGAGAGCTCCGGATTTGTCCGTATATACATACAAATCGAGAAATTCTGGAAGATGAATACCATGCGTTTTTTCATTGTAAACTATACGATGATATTAGATTGATCTACCTACCTGATCAAATGTATTCCAACAGGTCTTTAGACACATTTTATAGAATTATGGGTTCAAATACTCACAAAACGATTTACACAATTTCCGTATATATTTACCATCTGTTAAACAAGCGTAACACGATATAATTCCATTAGATGTTCACTGATATTTGTTCAATTGTACATGTTATGGGCCAGAGGCCTACATCATCCAATAAACTATTGTATTGTATTGTATTGTTACAGTTGTATAAAAAACGTGAATATTATATAACTTGACCTTGGGATAAGGGGTGTGCGGTGGACCTTGACATTAAGGTCAGTGGTGGAAGGTGGGTTGTGGATTTGATATAGTATGAGTATAGCATATTAAGATGAATGCATGTATGAAATATCAATGCGCTCCCTGAAAAGAGAAGGAAAACAAAATTTAACCCAGCGTTAAATTTATGAACACACTAAGTTGGTGATTTTCTATAGCATGATAGCCATGCATTCACATGATGAATGCATGTATAAATGTGCTAAGTTTGTGACCTTGGCCTTGGGGAAAGGGGTGGGGGGGGGGGGGTGGGTCATGGATTTGCTATAGCACAATAGAGTATCATCAGATGAATGCATGTATGAAATATGAAGGTGTTCCCTGTAAAGAAACAGAAGTTATAAAAAGACATTCACTCTAATGTTAAGTTTATGATGTTGATCTTGGGGAAAGGGGTGGGGTGGGTCATGGATTTGCTGTAGCACAATAGAGGATCATCAGATGAATGCATGTATGAAATATCAAAGCGTTCAAAGTGTAAAGAAACAGACGTTACACAACATTTACCCCAATGTAAAGTTTATGAACATGCTAAGTTTGTGACCTTGACCTTGGGGTAAGAGTTAGGTGGTGGGTTGTGGATTTGCTACAGCATGATTGAGGGTCATCTGAGGAATGTATGAAATAGCAAGGCGTTCCATGAAAGGAAACAGACATTTACCCCAACGTTAAGTTTATGAATGCACTAAGTTTGTGACCTTGACCTTGGGGTAAGGGATGGGCGGTGGGTCATGTATTTGCTATAGCACGATAGAGTATCATCAGATGAATGCATGTATGAAATATGAAGGCGTTCCCTGTAAATAAACAGAAGTTACACAACATTTGCCCCAACGTTAAGTTTATGAATATGCTAAGTTTGTGACCTTGACCTTGGGGTAACGATTGGGTGGGCGGTTGGTCATGGATTTGCTATAGCACGATAGAGTATCATTAGATGAATGCATGTATGATATATCAAGGCGTTCCATGAAAGGAAACAGATGTTATGAGACATTTACCCCAACGTTAAGTTTATGAATGTGCTAAGTTTGTAACCTTGACCTTGGGGTAAGGGCTGGGTGGTGGGTCATGAATTTGCTACAGCATGATACAGGGTCATCTGAGGAATGCATGTATGAAATAAGGTGTTCCATGAACGGAAACAGAAGTTATAAGAAATTTACCCCAACTTTAAGTTTATGAATGTGCCAAGTTTGTGACCTTGACCTTGGGGTAACGATTGGGTGGGCGGTGGGTCATGGATTTGCTATAGCACGATAGAGTATCATTAGATGAATGCATGTATGATATATCAAGGCGTTCCATGAAAGGAAACAGATGTTATAAGACATTTACCCCAACGTTAAGTTTATGAATGTGCTAAGTTTGTAACCTTGACCTTGGGGTAAGGGCTGGGTGGTGGGTCATGGATTTGCTACAGCATGATACAGGGTCATCTGAGGAATGCATGTATGAAATAACAAGGTGTTCCATGAACGGAAACAGAAGTTATAAGAAATTTACCCCAACTTTAAGTTTATGAATGTGCCAAGTTTGTGACCTTGACCTTGGGGTAAGGGCTGGGTGGTGGGTCATGGATTTTCTACAGCATGATAGAGGGTCATCTGAGGAATGCATGTATGAAATAACAAGGTGTTCCATGAAAGGAAACAGAAGTTATAAGACATTTACCCCAACGTTAAGTTTATGAATGTGCCAAGTTTGTGACCTTGACCGTGGGGTAAGGGCTGGGTGGTGGGTCATGGATTTGCTACAGCATGATAGAGGGTCATCTGAGGAATGCATGTATGAAATAACAAGGTGTTACATGAAAGGAAACAGAAGTTATAAGACATTTACCCCAACGTTAAGTTTATGAATGTGCCAAGTTTGTGACCTTGACCTTGGGGTAAGGGCTGGGTGGTGGGTCATGGATTTGCTACAGCATGATAGAGGGTCATCTGAGGAATGCATGTATGAAATAACAAGGTGTTCCATGAAAGGAAACAGAAGTTATAAGACATTTACCCAACGTTAAGTTTGTGCCGCCACCGCCGCTGCCGCCGGGGGTATGCATTAAGCTCTTCTGCACTTTGTGCAGGCGAGCTAAAAATAAGAAATTTACATTAGAAAACTCTGAATTTCCACTGGTCCTGCATGCATTCCCACTCGTCAGGATGAGCGGACGAGTTGAATTTTCATGCCCTGGCTCAACAATGTTTATAGTCCATGGATATAATTGTGTAGAGTCAAACTGATCAATACATGAAAACGTGACATTTTGAAGGTGTTCAAATGGATGGAAAGACAGAGAGATGAACAGATGTAGACAATACTGGTGTATGGCATAAGCACATTTCACATAATTATGCACAGTAAAAGGAGAATGTTGATGAGGTGTCATCACAAATAGCAACTTGGCTGTTGTCAACTTGACACTGAAGATCACAGTCCAAAGGCCAACATATCTACATGTATATAACCTGTATCATACCTATATGTTTTCAAGACACATACCAAGATTCATCCGAAAAAGTTGATTAGCTAGAAACTGAAGGGGTCAGTGGAAGAAGTAGGCTAAGTCCATGAGGGACTTAGCCTCCTTCTTTCCGTGACCCCTTCAGTTGCAAACTGTTAGTGTACACTTAACCTATATTACCGTACTATCATTACTATACAAGCTTATCTGGAGGTGGAAGAGATAATCTGTGAGTTATGCCAATATTTATAGTGATTACCAAGTACCCCCATCTGCAGTCATCCAGGTTCATTATGCACTTGGCAGACAGAGGAACATTGGGATACATAGCTACATGTACTTGTACGCAGTCGAGGCAAAACGAGCCTTTACAGCTGGGGCACGTTTCTAAAACGTACCGACAAAAACTTTTATACAATAATTTCTATACAATTATTTCATACAGTAATGTGATTTGTTAACCCTTTAAACACCACATACCTGTATAGTGAGTGGTATTGGCAAATAGTGTAGATTCAGATGAGCCGGCTCGTGACAAGCCGTCTACTCAGGATCTGCACTTTTTGCAAGTAATTTTCATATTTTTGAGAACAAAAACACCCCCTTTTCATAAATAGACTCGTCTCAAAATCATTTTGTGACGGTTGATCGGATGGGTTGTAAATTAACATATCAAAATCCATTCCAGATACTTAGGGGTGAAAGGGTTAATGGTTACAGCTAACAGTTAAGAATGATATCCAAAGGCATTATGATGGGAACTATTTAAAGTCTTTGCATATGCAGTGAAACCTTTCTAAACCGGACACTTTGAATGGAAAATCTGAGTATTTAATCTGAAGTGAGTTCATGTTCACAAAGCACTAAACTGTGTCACAGAGTGATTATAATCATGATTTACAGTTGAGCCTCTCTAAACCGGGCACCCTGGGGACCGACCTTAGACCCAGTGTGTCCGTTGTAGAGAGATTCCACTGTACAACAAGCACTGTTATGTCAGAACACTGCATGCCCTACAGTACAGCAGGCTGTCCATTCACTTTCGGTTCCAAATATATAGGAATATAGGGATTTTTTTCTCAAAAATATAGGGGGAAAAATAGTGATTTTTGCAAAAAAATAGGGATTTATAGGGACAAAACTCAATATTTTCCATTTTTACACGGCATGTATGTGTGTACGTAAAGAATTTGTTTGAATTAAAGATCTAGAGTCATGGCCTCCTCCTCCTCCCCTTATAGCCATTCTGTATCCTCTCCTATGTTTTCATCCCCCCCTCCCCCCCCCCCCCCCCCCCCCCCCGCAACGAGTTGTGGAGGGGTATACTGGAGTCAGGTTGTCCATCCGTCCGTCCGTCCATCCGTCCGTCACTAAACTTAACATCAGAGAAATATTGTTATAACTTCTATTTCCTTCATCTAAAATGCTTAATATTTCACACATGCATTCCTGTAAGGCTGTACTACCATGCTGTGCCAAATCCACGACTGTCCAACCCCCGCTGATCCCAAGGTCAAGGTTAAATACTTGGTCTCTTTACAAAACTTAACATCAGAGAAATAAGTTATAACTTCTATTTCCTTCATTGAAAATTCTTAATATTTCACTCGTGCATTACTCTAAGGCTCTACTATCATGCTGTGACAAATCCCCGCTGATCTCGAGGTCAAGGTCACATACTTAGTCTCTTTACAAAACTTAACATCAGAGAAATCAATATAACTTCTATTTCTTTGCTCGCATCTGCTTCACATTTCACACACGCATTGCTCCAATGGACCTCTACCACCCTGTGACAAATTCACGTTTGTGGGAGCTCTACAAAAGCCAGGCCCTCGCCCAGCTTACATTTTTCCGAAAAAGCACTGACCATATCACTGATTGATATCAGACAATTCACATGTAAAGACAGACCTAGGCTCAGTGGTACATTTTTTGCATGCAAGAGCTCACAGCAAACTATTTACATGTACTTATTAGTGGTACATATATTATATATTGGAATGTTTAAAAAATTTAGATCCGTGGCAGAAGTGGAAAATAGAACATTGATTCACGACATGTTAATGAGACATTAAAGAACATCTGACATCAAACGTCACACTAGTAAGCATGTGATATTGTGGCTTATGTCATTATGCAAAGCTGATCTCACCCTCATACCAAAGGTGATTCATATGTAATAAGATAATGACTAGATTTAATCAGCAGTATTTGATGTAAGCCATAGAATAGGTTGATGAAATGGTGTCTTACGGATCAGCAGCTTGTAACATCAGATATTTACAGCTGGGAATACACATGTAATGAGGAGAAATTACAAATTCAGCTCTGAATGTACAATAGCCAGATTTGGTGCCAGGTGCACTTTAATCATAACCGATACAATCTTTGAGCACAAGTAGACTAGGAAAACTGAAACATGGGAGATACCAAAAAGTGCTTTAGCGACACATGTGTAGTTACAATGTTTTAATATTTCACCGACGATGAGCAGTTTAATGTCATTACAAATCTTGCAATGTGATAAAAACTGATCCAAACATCCAAAGCAGCACAATTATGTTTGAGGAAGATTCTAAACATTTTCCTACTATGCGCTCAGAAGTACAAGTATATGTCGTGACCACCATTTGAACCATCTCGTCGAGATGGTTCAAATGAGTCAGTGTCACAACATATACTTTCATTGAGAAATAACAAAAATAAAATATTTAATAAATTTCATACCCGTAAAGGTGTATTCCGAAAGGAATGGGTTAATGCTACCATCTTTCACCCACATTTAGTGGTTATTACATGTACATCTGAACAAATTCACCAAATATTTCCCGAAATCAGTCACTAATGTGAACTTTGTTATCAATTTTAGTTTTGCTCTTACAAACTTCTTAGTCGAACAAAGTTTAGTGAAATGGGCCCCTGGAAGGCCTGGGATATTTGGACAGCCAGCTGACAAAATGGACACGTGCATCAATTGCACTAGTCCATTTATGAAAAGGGGGTCTTTTTGTTCATAAAAATATGAAAATTACTTGCAAAAAGTGCAGATCCTGATGAGACGGCTCGTCACGAGCCGGCTCATCTGGATCTACACTGTTTGCCAATACCACTATACAGGCCTGTGGTGTTGAAAGGGTTAACGCGTCCAGTGCATGCTCTAATCTCTATACCACTACCCATCCTATGTCAGGGATATAACCAGCGCGAAAATCTATAACCCTTAAGCGGGAACTGAAAATTGTCGTCTGCTGTTGAGCCAAATTTTCTCAAGAAAATATGGTTTGACAGCACTTTAGCATAATTTTCAATGGAAATGATTCTAAATTGCTGACAAACCATGTTTTGTTGAGAAAACTGGAAATTAAAAAATCAACAGCAGACGACACATTTTAATTGAGAATTGTAAGGGTTAAATACCAACATAGTATACATAGTAAATATTCAAGTTACTTTGTTGCACTGCCAGCAAGCATGTATGACAATGACGAAAGACAAGAAGGTTGTCTGGACATAAAGAAACAAGAAATTACATCCATTTGCCAGCCACAATTTGTAAGTAACAGACACAAAGACAATCACACGCAAGCATCAAATGAAATGGATTAATCAATACATGCGGCGTATGACCATTGTGACCAAAGAAGGCCCCGATCAGCCAGTCTGCACATCCACGGAAAGTGTTGTAAATTGTCGTCTGCTGCTGGTCTGCGGCTGGCATTTAGTTAATATAAATAAATTAACTAGATGGCCGCGGCCCGCATGTTAACCTTTCACCTTTAAGTAACTGACATGGACTAGTTCATATTATGATTGAGACTGTTCCATTATGCAGAAAAGGGGGCCATTTTGTAAAAAAGTAAAAAACTAGAAAATGTGTTCATAGAACACGGATGCCCCACATATCGCTTTGATAATAAATGAGGCCAAATTCCAAGTCAAATTTTTTTTTTACCTGAGCGTTAAAGTTTTTGAAGCACCAAGTATGTGACCTTGACCCTGGGCTTGGCGGGGGCAGGACGAACGTGGATTTGGCACAGGGCGGTAGAGGACCATTAGAGCAATGTGTACCGGTATATGAAGTATGAAGCTGATCCGTGGAAGGGAACAGAAATTATAAGATATTTACCCGACGTTAAATTTTTGTTTTTGAAGAACCAAGTAGAGACCTTGACCTGGGCTTGGCGGCAGGACGAGAAAGTGGATTTGGCACAGGGCGGTAGAGGACCATTAGAGCAATGTGTACCGGTATATGAAGTATGAAGCTGATCCGTGGAAGGGAACAGAAATTATAAGATATTTACCCGAGCGTTAAAGTTTTTGAAGAACCAAGTATGTGACCTTGACCCTGGGCTTGGCGGGGGCAGGACGAACGTGGATTTGACACAGGGTGGTAGAGGACCATTAGAGAAGTGAGTATATGAAGAATGAAGCTGATCCGTGAAAGAAAACAGAAATTATAAGATATTTACCTGAGCGTTAAAGTTTTTGAAGCACTAAGTATGTGACCTTGACCCTGGGCTTGGCGGGGGAAGGACGAACGTGGATTTGGCACAGGAAAGTAGAGCAATGCGTATATGAAGTATGAAGCTGATCCGTGAAAGAAAACAGAAATTATAAGATATTTACCCGAGCGTTTAAGTTTTTGAAGCACTACATTGTAAGTATGTGACCTTGACCCTGGGCTTGGCGGGGCAGGACGAACGTGGATTTGGCACAGGACAGTAGAGGACCATTAGAGCAATGTGTATATGAAGTATGAAGCTGATCCGTGAAAGAAAACAGAAATTATAAGATATTTACCGGAGCGTTAAAGTTTTTGAACCACTAAGTATGTGACCTTGACCCTGGGCTTGGCAGGGGCAGGACGAACGTGGATTTGGCACAGGGCAGTACAGGACCATTAGAGCAATGTGTATATGAAATATGAAGCAGATCGGTCGAAGGATGAAGAAATTATGAGACATTTACCCGAGCATTAAAGTTTTGTGACGGACGGACGGGACGGACGGACAAGGGTAACACTAAATGCCCCCCTCCACTATTGTGGTGAGGTATAAAAATATACACGAATGGTGCAGATCTTGATGAGACGACTTGTTACGAGTGGGCTCATGATCTACAGTGTACACCGTTTGCAAATATGTGGCAGTGACTGGAGAAATGGGGCTTATGGGATTTGTGACCAATGTAGCTCCTGATGAAATAGCGCACTCATGTAGCCTGATAATGAGCTTAGCTATAATATTGATTGTTAAAAGCATGACGGGTGTTTTGTTGATGAAACGGCGAACAGTGCAGATCTTGATCAGACTGTGCGGATGCCCCATTTCTCCAGTCACAGTCACATATATATGAAAGAGGTATCCAGTGTTGAAAAGGTTAAAGCACATCTATTTACATTTTTTTCGGAATACACCTTTACGGGTTTGAAATTTATTAAATATTTTATTTTTTGTTAATTATCAATCAAAGTATATGTTGTGACCATTCATTTGAACCGTCTCAACGAGACGGTTCAAATGGTGGTCGCGACATATATTTCCGAGCTCATATAAAGAAAATAGGATTTTCCACAAACAAAATGGCGCATCCTCAGCATGAATAGGGATAACAAGCACAGGTAAACATCAGTGTTGCCCACATTCCTGGATCACTCAGGTGTGGACAATTTATTTTAGGTGGTTTTTACTGACCCAGTAATGCTAAAATTATCATCTAATTGAGCAGGTGCAGGAGAAACATGTGTGTAATGGCAGAAACGGACCATGAACAACAAAAACAGACATGTACATGTACCATCTCACAAAGCTGACAAATCATGATGTAGACAATATACATGTATATACATGTATGTGGCTGTGACTGGAGAAATACGGCTTACATTATTTGTGACCAGGCTCATTGTGATCTGTTAGCACACACCTGCTGGTCGCGGTTAAATAGTGTAAGGTACATGAAGACATTATAAAGGAAGATTAAAATGTGTGATTACCGTAACACATTCATTTACATTCTAAGGATATATCATTTCACAGGGATGAGAGCCACCTTCAAGAAAGTCTGAAATCATCCGAAATATGCCCCCTACCCCCTTGTAAATGTATAATATATGAGCTGATCAGACGAAATGGGAAACATTTTGAAATTTTACATACCGTAATGAAAGAAAGTCTGAAATCAGCCTAAAGGAGGAAAATTCTCCTGCCTGATTGCAGTGATGAAACATTGTGACCATCATTTGAACTATCTCATTGAGTCCCGTCTCTATATGACCATAGCTGTTGCTGGCATGTTAAACCATTTCAAATTTCCATGTGACAGGACAGTTTCTCTACCGTTTGAGCTACATGTAGCAAGAGCACATATACATGTACATGTACACACTTTCTCCCCATCATGACTTACATGTACATACATGTAACTACGGTGACAGACCAAATTGAAACTTGTCCATGAATTTCGGAGAGTTTTTGAGATGGTGATTATCTGTGGTCCATCTCGGAACAGAGCTCCAGTTAAGGGGAGTAAATTGATCAACTTAGGGTGAAATTTTGTTATTTCTTCATCAAAAATGGCAAGTTGGGAGTCCTTTAGAATCGTCTCATTGAGACGATTCTAAAGCACTCCCAACTTGCCATTTTTGATGGAGAAATAAGAAATTTACCTCCAAATTACGTACCTAAACTGGAGCTCTGTCGGATGTATATGAAGTATACTACATGTACATCCATCACGGTCCCTCGCTGGGTGTGAAATGCCACGGGGTGAGAGCAATGTGCTACAAGTCTGGGACTCAAACATGGGCCCTCCTACCCAGGTGATAAGTGTAAATAAATGAGAAATGGGACCTATGACATTATTGGTCAATTGGGAAATGGGGCTGATGGCCTTTGCGACCAATGCAGTCCCAGCCATTCAGTCATGAAATTCCGGTAATTCTTCTACCTTATAGTTTTGATCATTATCAGGTTTCAGGGGTGCGCTAGAAGATCTGTGACTGGAGGTATGGGAGGTTGCTAGCACAATTCTGCAGGCTCATAATGATCTATACATGTATCAGTGCTCCAGATAAGTTTTGTATGTATAGTGTTGTATGTAACCCCCAGATTTCAACAAATTCAATGCGTAGTTTACTTTTACAAATGTATTATTGATTTTCTTCATTATTAAATAGGAAACAAATGATAAAAAATAAAACAAATTTAAAAATTAACTTATTTCAGCTGCAAAGAGCAAATACTGTTTGCTTTTTGCAGTTCAACTAAGTAAATTTTCAACTTTATTACAGTATTTTCACTACTCAATTTGAAAATCAATGCATATTTTCACATTGCTGTCAGTATTTTGTACTCCCACCTTTGATAATCATATTCTGCTAAAATACGTGTGTAAAATTAAATACGCCAATACCCGCCTTATCTGGAGCTCTGATACATACAGGTTGTTGGTGTTTCACCTACATGTATATGCAGTCTATTTTAGCATGGTGTCTATTCATGCCCTAGTTTGCTGCCAAAACAAAAATGTAATTACAATGTTTTTGTAGCCCAGTCCTCTTTAACTCCGAAGTAACTGGAGTGGATTTTGACATGTTAATTTTGCAACCAATCCAATATTTACAAAATCATTTTCAGACTAGTCCATTTATGAAAAATTGGGTGTTTCTGCTCTCAAACATGAAAATTACTTGCAAAAAGTGCAAATCCTGATGAACGAGCCGGCTCCTGTGGATCAACACTGTTTGCCAATACCACTATACAGGACTGTTGTGTTGAAAGGGTGGGTTAAGACAAGCAGGGGAAACTGTATTCGATTTTAGAATAGGAAGCAACTATGTGTGCATCTGATTCTACATGTATGCCGGATATTGCATGGGGCCCAACTCAGAGTGTGAAAAATATACACATACCAGAGCTCCAGTTAAGCTGCGTAATTTGGAAGTAAATTTCTTATTTCTCCATGAAAAATGGCAAGTTGGGAGTGCTTTAGAATCGTCTCAATGAGACGATTCTAAAGGACTCCCAACTTGCCATTTTTTATGAAGAATTAACAACATTTCACCCCAAGTTGGTCAAATTACGCACCTTAACTGGAGCTCTGTACACATACACTGTCCATGCACTCTCTATATAGGACAAGCAGGCACTACCAAAGGAATCAGATATAGTATCAAACTAGATTTGTTAACAGATAAAAGATTGCTGCAGACAATCAATTTGTCTGTGTTTGTTTTCTGTCTTCCTTCCACAGATACAGCTACGTGTACATGTAGTCCAGGGTAGCAATAAACATCGGATTCACCAATGACCATGACAACGGGTTCACTGTAAAACTGTACATGTACATGTCGTCCCAAATCAGCCCCTGATCTGTAGCCGATTTCATCAAACTTGCAAAGTATACTTAATATCTAGCAAAGTATACTTTGAGGGAGTAATCATTTATTTTTCCCGAAATGTATTATTTCATATAAAACTAACAACAGCATATATTTGATGATTAAAAGTATGCAGAATTATTATACTGAATGTATTATATTATCACAGCCAAAATGGCTGTGATAATGTAATAAATTCAGTATAATAACAAGAAACGAGGCAAAGCCACGAAGGCCAGGTTTTTCCAAGCATAGACACTTGGATAACATAATTATACCCACTTTTTGTAGACTAGATGGCCGTGGCCTGCATGTCGCACCTTGGGGCGAGGCATGGACACTAAAAAAATAGATATACATGTAGTAGATGGAAAAACTTTAACGAAAAAACTTTAACCGGACACACAGACGTACGGATGGACGGACCGACCGACCGACCGACGTATGCCAAAATGTCGACGATATCGCGCTTTCCGCAAGCGGGTGCGACAATGATGATAAACACCCATGTGAAGTATCAAGGTAATGGGTGAAGCAGTTGCAGAGATATAGTACACGAAAAAACTTTAAAAAAAAAATTCAAAGTAATTTGACCTTGACATTGGGCACGGTTGGGGGTTAGAATGAAAATATGGATGATGATAAACACCCATGTGAAGTTTCAAGGTAATGGGCGAAGCAGTTGCAGAGATATAGTATAACGAAAAAGTTTTAACCAAAAAAATTTAACCAAAAAAAAAGAAGTACGTTAAAAAGTTAACGTTGAAAATGGGTAAGTCAATTACGTAGAAATAACAGGTGAAGGTAAAAAAATGGTCACATGTTGGATAGTTGTATGTGGTAGGCACCCCTTGGTTATGAAGCTGTGAAAGTTTGGTGGTCCTAGGTGGTACAGTATCAAAGAAATGGACTTAAACACGAAAACTTAACATTGAAAATGGCTAAGTCGACTGCGCGGAAAAAATGGGTCAAGTTAAAAACAAGAAACGAGGCAAAACCACGAAGGCCAGGTTTTTTCCAAGCATAGACACTTGGATAACATAATTATACCCACTTTTTGTAGACTAGATGGCCGTGGCCTGCATGTCGCGCCTTGGGGCGAGGCATGGACACTAAAAAAATAGATATAGTAGATGGAAAAACTTTAACCAAAAAACTTTAACCGGACACACGGACGAACGGACGGACGTATGCCAAAATGCCGACGATATCGCGCTTTCCGCAAGCAGGTGCGACAATGATGATAAACACCCATGTGAAGTATCAAGGTATTGGGTGAAGCAGTTGCAGAGATATAGTACAGCGAAAAAACTTTAACAAAAAAATTCAAAGTAATTTGACCTTGACATTGGGCACAGGATCGCGCTTTCCGCAAGCAGGTGCGACAATGATGATAAACACCCATGTTGAAGTATCAAGGTATTGGGTGAAGCAGTTGCAGAGATATAGTACACGAAAAAACTTTAACAAAAAAATTAAAAAAAAAAATTCAAAGTAATTTGACCTTGACATTGGGCACAGGATCGCGCTTTCCGTAAGCAGGTGCGACAATGATGATAAACACCCATGTGAAGTATCAAGGTATTGGTGAAGCAGTTGCAGAGATATAGTACACGAAAAAACTTTAACAAAAAAATTCAAAGTAATTTGACCTTGACATTGGGCACAGGGGCCGCACGGTTTGGGGGTTAGAATGAAAATATGGATGATGATAAACACCCATGTGAAGTTTCAAGGTAATGGGCGAAGCAGTTGCAGAGATATAGTATAACGAAAAAGTTTTAACCAAAAAACTTTAACCAGACGTAGAAATAATAGGTGAAGGTAAAAAACTGGTCACATGTTGGATAGTTGTATGTGGTAGGCACCCCTTGGTTATGAAGCTGTGAAAGTTTGGTGGTCCTAGGTGGTACAGTACCAAAGAAATGGACCTAAACACGAAAACTTAACATTGAAAATGGCTAAGTCGATTGCGCGGAAAAAATGGGTCAAGTTAAAAAAAAAGTAACATGTTGGATAGTGATATGTGGTGGGCACCCCTTGATTATGAAGCTGTGAAAGTTTGGTGGTCCTAGGTGGTACAGTACCAAAGAAATGGACTTAAACACGAAAACTTAACATTGAAAACGCGAAAACTTAACATTGAAAATGGCTAAGTCGATTGCGCGGAAAAAATGGGTAAAGTTAAAAACAAGAAACGAGGCAAAGCCACGAAGGCCAGGTTTTTTCCAAGCATAGACACTTGGATAACATAATTATACCCACTTTTTGTAGACTAGATGGCCGTGGCCTGCATGTCGCGCCTTGGGGCGAGGCATGGACACTAAAAAAATAGATATAGTAGATGGAAAAACTTTAACCAAAAAAACTTTAACCGGACACACGGACGAACGGACGGACGTATGCCAATGCGACGATAAATCAGTGCTTTCCACAGCAGGTGAGAAAATATCACAATACATTGACTAGGGCACAGGATCGCGCTTTCCGCAAGCAGGTGCGACAATGATGATAAACACCCATGTGAAGTATCAAGGTATTGGGTGAAGCATTGCAGAGATATAGTACACGAAAAAACTTTAAACAAAAAAATTCAAAGTAATTTGTGACCTTGACATTGGGCACAGGATCGCGCTTTCCGCAAGCAGGTGCGACAATGATGATAAACACCCATGTGAAGTATCAAGGTATTGGGTGAAGCAGTTGCAGAGATATAGTACAAGAAAAAACTTTAACAAAAAAATTCAAAGTAATTTGACCTTGACATTGGGCACAGGATCGCGCTTTCCGCAAGCAGGTGCAACAATGATGATAAACACCCATGTGAAGTATCAAGGTATTGGGTGAAGCAGTTGCAGAGATATAGTACACGAAAAAACTTTAACAAAATAATTCAAAGTAATTTGACCTTGACATTGGGCACAGGGGCCGCACGGTTGGGGGTTAGAATGAAAATATGGATGATGATAAACACCCATGTGAAGTTTCAAGGTAATGGGCGAAGCAGTTGCAGAGATATAGTATAACGAAAAAGTTTTAAAACCAAAAAACTTTAACCAGACATACGTTAAAAAGTTAACGTTGAAAAGTCAATTACGTAGAAATAATAGGTGAAGGTAATAAAATGGTCACATGTTGGATAGTTGTATGTGGTAGGCACCCCTTGGTTATGAAGCTGTGAAAGTTTGGTGGTCCTAGGTGGTACAGTACCAAAGAAATGGACTTAAACATGAAAACTTAACATTGTAAACACGAAAACTTAACATTGAAAATGGCTAAGTCGACTGCGCGGAAAAAATGGGTGAAGTTAAAAAAAAAAGTAACATGTTGGATAGTGATATGTGGTGGGTACCCCTTGATTATGAAGCTGTGAAAGTTTGGTGGTCCTAGGTGGTACAGTAACAAAGAAATGGACTCAAACACGAAAACTTAACATTGATTGTGGACGCCGCCCGCCGCCGCCCGCCCGCCCGGCTTTCGCCAATCCAATAGCCTGGATTTTTTTTCAAAAAACCTGGCTAAAAAAAGTAACATGTTGGATAGTGATATGTGGTGGGCATCCCTTGATTATGAAGCTGTGAAAGTTTGGTGATCCTAGGTGGTACAGTACCAAAGAAATGGACTTAAACACGAAAACTTAATATTGTAAACGCGAAAACTTAACATTGAAAATGGCTAAGTTGACTGCGCGGAATAAATGGGTGAAGTTAAAAAAAAAGTAACATGTTGGATAGTGATATGTGGTGGGCACCCCTTGATTATGAAGCTGTGAAAGTTTGGTGGTCCTAGGTGGTACAGTAACAAAGAAATGGACTCAAACACGAAAACTTAACATTGATTGTGGACGCCGCCCGCCCGCCCGCTGCCCGCCGCCGCGCCGGCTTTCGCCAATCCAATAGCCTGGATTTTTTTTCAAAAACCTGGCTAAAAATTAATAAATTTATCCTTAAATTGAAATTTCTCCCTCAATGTATACTTTGCTACATGTAGATAAGTATACTTTGTAATGTTGATGAAATAGGCTACAGGGCCTACACTGGTCACTATTGATAGTGCTTCACCCATTTTGGTGACGCCAAACTGCCACCCCACCCCACACCATAAAAAAATGTTGTTTTTTTTTGTACATTTGTTAATACATTATCAGTGATTCAGTTACCCCTGTGTCCTGCGTCCAGGACACAAACTTTTCGCACATACATGTACAAATTATCTGCTGTAGTACATGTAATATAAAAAAAGTCCTGATTTTTTTTTTGTCATATGCGCTTTTACATGTACCATTAATAAGTAAATTGCTTTACCCAAACCATTATAAATTAAAAAAAATTCTATCAATACGCTGTTTAGATACATCTATCAATTTGGCAAATTATAATGGCAAACCAAGCACATCCCATTGCAGTAATAGCGGCACCCGTGGAATTGGAATGGGCCAACAACTGCTTATCGGTAGCGAACCGTTACGGCTTTTAGGCTTGCATCTGTATCGGTAAACAGTTTTGACAATAATCAATTTAGCGCTGTGACATCAGTGAAATACACAAAGGCGTTATTAGTTACATATATTACGATACCGGTACTTGTTGATAATACACGCCCAGTTTGGGTTTCTGTAAACATAATAATAAAAAATAACCCAACAATTTCCTCCGCTCGTGAATATTACCGGTATGTCCGTTTGTTTGCCAATACTGCGATAGATTCGTTTTTCTTTTCTGGGATTCTTCACTTACAACATGTACTCTGCGATTTCTATCAACTTTCAAGTTAGAGAAACGTTTGAAATTCATTTCAGCATCCATGTGGAATCTGAATGTCAATGGAAATCTTAGCAGATCTCTGTGGGGGACAGTAACGGTTTTGTAATATAATTTGTGGCTGTGACTGGAGAAATGGGGCTCATGGGATTTGTGAATATTCAAACTGCTGATCTTCTAGTGCGCTCCTGAAGCCTGATAAGGATGACAACTATAAGTTAGAAGCATTATGGGTACTACATTGACTGATGGCGAACAGGCAGGTGGTGCTGATCAGGCTGCGCGGATGCCACTCCTTGTAAATGAAAATGTGGTCAAAATCTTTATTATTCATTTACTGCACCCTATATGAAAATCAACTAGAAATGTGGCTTGTCGGCACACGAATGCCCCCGCTGGCAGCCAAAGAAAACGACACATTTGAAAACAAGAAACAGAAATTATAAGCCATTTACCCGAGTGTTAAGTTTCAAACGCACCAAGTCTGTGACCTTGACCCTGGGCTTAGCGGGGGGCGGGACGAATATGGATTCATCACAGGGCGATAGAGGACCATTGGAGTAATGCATGTGTGAAATGTGAAGCAGATCTAAGCAAAGAAACAGAAATGATAAGCCATTTACCTGAGCGTTAAGGTTTCGGGACGGACATACAGACGGACGGATGTATGGATGCCGGTAACACTATATGTCCCCCCATCGGTAATGGGCGAAGCAGTTGCAGAGATATAGTATAACGAAAAATGTTTAACCAAAAAACAGATGTACGTTAAAAAGTTAACGTTGAAGTCAATTACGTAGAAA